>OY757011.1:47236064-47505989 GCA_963580285.1 Lucinisca nassula
TGGAAATACATGTAAGTACAAAATGGTTTGGATTCAGCCACTCCATTTGCCAAATCGTTACATGTAGAACTTGAAGTAATATGTAGTAGGCTGGTTAAGACAGTCGCGACACTAGCTCAGCAAGGTTTTGCTGGCTGAAGACAGACGGACGAACTGACAGACGACCAGCTAATATTTTCGCGTTGTGATTCTGTTGGATGAAAGCTATCCTGCCCCAGTCTAACTTATGAAGACAGACAGACGGACAGCTGTCATTGTGACCACAGGTGCGTTTCTATGGTTGTGGGTCGGGGCTGAGAATGAGTAAGTACTGTTCATGATAATGGATGAAGTATTTACATCAGAATTACAATGGGAATTGGGGAACTAGTTGTTGTTTTCCAAATTCCCCGTGTGGTCAGCTGATGAGGTCCCAGGGAACGAATCCCCGTTGCCGGTGAACAAAGAGACAAACTGGTTTTGAAGGTAAACGGGCGTCATAAGCACATAGGGGTTACCCCACCGCTCGGCGATTGACTTGACTTGATAGATTTTGTACCGCTCGGCGATACGCAGTGCGGACATATACATACTTCTATAATATCCAAACATTTGAGTTTTGAGTGAGGTTGTAATTAGTAATAATATCTTTATAAGTAACACCTCAGAAGGATCAGATTTATGAAAATTGTATGAATTAATCAATTTTAACAATAATTGCTCATTTCAAATCCACGGATTCGGCACAGACTAATCCCTCATGGTAATTTAGTAAATGTTCAACGATAGAGTATTTTCCCCTTTGTCAAACAAGTATTAACTTTTAAATAAAAATCCTGTTTCTCATAAATAAGGAACCGCGCTGTAAAATTTATTTTAAAGATGCAAACGTACACATTATTGTAAATAACCGAATTATTGAATAGCTGGATAAAATTTATCGCTGCTGGCTTGAATTTGGCCCCTGGAAAAGCGAATGCGATCTTCTCAAACGGACGCTTGTCATCGGAAAAAATACGGCAAATCCACGGACATTACCGAACGTTACCGTCACCTCAATGACTGGTACCCCGTCTAACAACAGCAGAATCGAAACTGAATAATGCAAAATAGGACGTCCAAATGCCATATTTAAATACAAAGGTCTCAAATTAGAATGTGCATGTTGCATATTCGAATAAAGTAGAAAGATATGGAAAGGTTCATAATGCAAAGTGCGGTTTCAACAATTCATATTGTAATTGCACATTGCATAATTGAGTTTTTACCTTAATACTGTTCCATATGGACTGATCAGTTTATATTAGTGATTGGAAATTTCATTCAAAGTCGGCATGTAGGGTGATTCACGGACGCCAGTCGAAACATTTACTTCCTTCTCAGCATGCGACAAACACACGCCAATTCTTCGACTAGCTGGCGGCATTTTCAAAGCATTTCATTATTCTCCAGAGCAAAAAAGGCTTTACATTGAATGTGAATCGAATGAAATGTCAAGTCTTTTTTATTCTAAAATAGAAAGAAAAATGGATTTTCATTTGCACTAGAGATTTCTGTAGCACTTGAAAAGCTAATATTTGGCGTTTACACATGACGAATATACCACAAGAGTAACATTTTTTTCATACCGTTTTGAGGAGTTATAGCAGAGAATACAATGGATAAATCAGTTTCTTATGCATATTTTCCATCACTGTTGCATAAAAACTCGAATTGTGACTCTGAAGACGCGACAGATGTAGAAAATTTCATTTTAAATTCCGTTCTGCCTGTGTCAATGGCAGGTTCCGTGACCCACGAGTCTTTAAACCATCTCAGGGAGGAAGAAGAGTTCAACAACATGAGCGTGCGTTTACAAGTAAATCGGGAAATCTTAACAGGCAGTTCTGCTGAAGGACTTTGTTTGCCCGAAGTAACGGTGATGAAAGGCCCATTGAAAGAGAAACATTTCACATACGCTGCAGATAGTGATATCAAATATGTGTTTACATCATTAACTGTAGACAATCAAAATAAGAAAGCGTTTGCAATAAAAGACTCGTCTAAGAGTCACCCTGGATATACTAGGCTTAGGTTTAATCACAACTGGCAAACTATGCATAGAACAGAACAGCACAGATTCACAGAAGCACGGGAGAGACATATTCTTAGATCCCCTGAGAAGTTTATTGACAAAGATGGATATATATTAAGGAGGAAAATTACAGGAATTCTGAGGAAGGAAATGAATGATTATATCCATAGTTCAGATAGAGAAATAGGACTAACCAAGATGCCAAACGGAATGATACCTCAAGTAACGTTCAGTAAACATGGCCCAGCCATCACTGTTGATATTATTGATCCGTATTCAAGAGTTATGGCTTCAAAGGATTATGTTCTGGCTCTTCCTTGTCCAAGATGGCCTTCAGAAGCTGAAGGATGGTTGTCAAGAGAACGAGTGTGGCCATCCAAGAAACAGATAAAGAATATCATGAAGCGGGGTTGCCATATTGTTCCAAAAGCACACCATACTAGTAAAGACCCTTGTGAATTTATAATATCATTTTCGATGATTGAAAAATATGTCGCTCATTGTTTGTCGGTTTTTCAGAAAAGAGTATATTTGTTACTAAAACTTCTTTACAAGTTTCGATTAAACAAGCCGCACAGGGGACTTACAACCTATCACCTGAAGACGACCTTTTTCTGGTTGTGTGAGAAAGTAGATAAAGATAAATGGAAGGAAGAAAATCCATTGGAATGTTTGCACTGGTTACTGTCGCTTTTAGAATGGGAAATGGAAGAAAGAAACATTCCAAATTATTTCATCCCGGAATGCAACCTCCTAGATCATATGCCTTCCAACTCTGCTGAATGTGTTCTAAACAATATTAAGAATGCAAGAGCTAACCTTGCGCAAATTATTCTACAATCGACAGAGACCTACCGATTTTCGTGGTTATCAAGAGACATCTCTCTGGCTAACATACTGCAAGAATCGTTAAGTCGGAAAAACGCTTCGCATAGTCTTCTCAAAGCGAATACACTGCAATTAGTTTCTGAGTTACTTCGGAAAGGCGAGGTTCATGTTGCCATATCCATTTTATGTGGATCATCTAACTGCGAAATTCTTCCCAAAACTGTAGAAATAATAGCATTGTTGGAAGACACTCTTTTAGCCTGTTCAGAATACGAAGATTCACATTTAGCTGGCATTCAGGGTTTGATGGCAACACTGTATCATCAGCGGGCAGTGGAATGTTATTTGGATGGAGACTCAAGTCAACACGAACATTACATGGAGAAGTCTCAGCAGATGTTCGAACATGGTTTGGAGGGAAATGAAACAAGTATATGGATAGTTGGAGAGTTCTACAACCTTCTCTCATCTATGGACAAGCATGTTGAGATAGTAAGACACTTTATAGCAAAGTTGCACAAGAGAAGGTCAAACATAAATTTGTATGAGGAGGGCGTGTATACAAACATGTCAAATTATAATTGGCTAACAAGTGGTGAGACGTTCTACACACAACTGGAAGATGAAGATTTTATAGTCCCATCTACAGCCTACATACTGTATAAGGTATTCAAGTCGATATTATCTGTTGCTGACAAATGCACAGATGTCAGATCTGTGAAACTACAAGAGCTTGCTAACAAGCTGAAACATGACTTTGAACAATGGGTAAAAGTGAAGACTTCAGTATATCCAGAGAACATTGATGAAAACATGTATGTTCTTCTTGGACTTTGTGGAATCAGACAAGGCAACAGGCCGCTTGCGAAAAAGTACTTTCAAATTGCAGCTAGCAAAGGTGGTCCGCTCAATGATATACGAGATATAGTTTTGTCACAAGAAACGAGTCTTGATAAAATCAGAAAACTAACAAAAGAAGATCTGAGAACGCAGCCGTATAAACCCTGGTGCCGTAAAAGACGAAAGAACAAAATTAACCATATTCCTTTGTCTGAATTAACGTACTTGCGACGCTTTGTAACTGTTTTACCATTTCAACACTGGTGACAATAATTCTGATACGGATGAACAGTAACCCTCACCATGCTGAATATTTCAATATGTCACACTCCTCCCCAATTTTCAGCCGCTTATGTTACGTGATTTCAATATTACCATTGATTTAGTAGCACTCTGGAAAACCGTATAGGTCCTGATCAGCATGCTAATCTTATCTATTATATTTTAAAGCACGTTGAGGGTTAAGACAGCAATAGGATAACAAATCCGTGTGAGAATATAAGAATCTTATATGGGTGTGAGGGGTGGATGGAAAAATCGGTCCCGAGGGTCACTGTCTGGCATCACGAGGCTTGCCGAGTGATGCCGGACAGTGATCCCGAGGGACGGATTTTTCTATCCACCCCTCACACCCATATAGGATTCTTTTTCTTGCATACCTTCCATTTCTATTGCGAATTTTAATGCTGCTGTCACTTCGGTTACCGACGTCCGCCATTTTGTGACGACACAACAGGAATGTTTAGTGACGTCACGCATGACGACGCCGCGCATGAGGTTGTAATCAACCAGGCATTTATCAAACACGCGATTATATTCGATTTGGGGTCGGAACACCAGGGTCAGAACATAAATTTCTATCCCAGGGTAAAATCACGGATTTCCTTGTCTGGTGTGCAAGAAAATGCTGTCTTTTATGTCTAGGACAGTAAAATTTGCCTTTCCTTGCTTAAGGGGAATGGATATACCTTCAAGGGAGGCAACTCCTGCAACAGTATTTTTTGTCTCCCATGTCAATAGGGGTCAACTCTTAAAGGAAGGCATTTGCTCCTGATGTGCAAATTCTTTGCTTTAAGCCCAGTCAGCAAAGAATGCCGGGCCAACGTCGGGCCGACAGCGATACGATGTGGCAATGTCGTATCGCTGTCGGCCCGACGTTGGCCCGCTGTTAGATGCTGGCTGAGAGAGTAGACACCTGTGTCAGTGGGAACGACTTAAAATAAAATCGAACAGGAAGTCACGAACGTTGTCTCCCTTTGAAAAATGGCGGGAAAATCTGCCAGGTGTTCCCACTCCCCTTAATATGCCTTAAACATGATTTTATGTCGTCGGCAGACCCTCAAATTTATATGCTCTAACGAGTACCCACAAAAATGTTTTGAAACAAAAATAGAAACAATATCGTATACTCTTTCTAACAAACACCATATTCCTCTATATAAAGTTGGGTTTACAAGGTTAGAAGTCATTGCACTGACTTCTTAACGTAGTGAAATGGCGCACATTCTGCCTTCTATGTGTCTTCCCTCGAAAATTTGACTATTCTCAAAACTTCGTAGACAACTTTCCAAAAAGTCGAATCTTCTGTTAATAGAAACAAATAATCAAAGCAATGGCAGTACTGGTAGACTGCTTCACAGACCATCTATTATTATTATTGATAAAAATGGAAGTCTGTGTAGCAGTCTACAGTACTGGTGGATAGACAGCCCTCGCCCATCGGGGCTTTCCACGCAGAGCTGAAACCGACCGCACATGGGAACTGGTAAACCGCTTAGAGGATCTAAGCATGCCTAGGCAAAGCGGTGCGAGTGGGAAAGAGTTTATAGAAAAGCGAACAGGAAGTCCCGAAAGTTGTCTATCTTTGAGAAATGGCGGAAAAATCTGCCAGGTGTTCCCACTCCCCTCAATATCCCTTGAACATATTTTTATGTCGTCTGTGCTTATAAACCGTATTGTTTCATTGGGCGACAGGGCTTGAGATGTCATCTCAATGCCGCGTAAAAGTCCCACACAATTGCAAGCAACGTCTCCAAAATTACCTATACAGTGTTGACGGGGGCGTTAAACTTCAAATCAAACAAACAAAAAAAAAATGGTGGATAGATTGTTTCTGAGTGTAGGCTGGAAAAAATTGAAAAAAAAAAATAAAATAAATAAATAAATAAAAGCTGGAAAACGAGGACTTAGAATGTTTCATTTAACCCTTAAATTCCTATACTGCAAGCAAACAGTGAAGACCCTGATCAGACGCCGCGTTCTGTGGCGCCTGATCTAGGTCTTCACCGCTTGTCAAACCCAATACATGATTTCAGTCCAGATTCTATAAATAACACCATCACGAAAACACACCTATATGATTTTGACCCCTTTTAATCCCCCTTTTATATAGTAAAACTGGGGTTTACAGGGGGTAAACATAATTTTTATGTCCCCGGTAGCGATAGCGGGGACATATTGTTTTTGCCCTGTCTGTTTGTTTGTTTGTTGGTTTGTAGGTTTGTACGTGGACAACTTTAACGTTGGCCATAACTTTTGAACCACTTTCATATTTGGCCTGAAGGTTCCTTGTGACAAGACCTTCACATTCATGCAAAAAAATTTGACCTGTGACCTTGACCTTGACCTTTGACCTACTTAAAAGAAAAAAATAACATTGGTCATAACTTTTAAACCACTTGAGATACAGCCTTCATATTTAGCATGTATGTTCCTTGTGACAAAAGCTTTATATTCATGCCAAAAAAATTGACCTTTGACCTTGACCTTGACCTTTGACCTACTTAAAATAAAAAAATAATATTTTGGTCATAACTTTTGAACGGTTTGAGATAGAGCCTTCATATTTTGCATGTAGGTTCCTTGTGACAAGACCTTCACATTCATACAAAAAAAAATTGACCCGTGACCTTGACCTTGACCTTTGACCTACTTAAAAGAAAAAAAAATAACATTGGTCATAACTTTTGAACCACTTGAGATACAGCCTTCATATTTAGCATGTATGTTCCTTGTGACAAAAGCTTTACACTCATGCAAAAAAATTGACCCGTGGCCTTGATCTTGACCTTTGACCTACTTAAAATAAAAAAATAACATTTTGGTCATAACTTTTGAACGGTTTGAGATAGAGCCTTCATATTTTGCATGTAGGTTCCTTGTGACAAGAGCTTTACATTCACACAAAAAATTTTGACCTGTGACCTACACCTTTGACCTACATAAAAGAAAAAGTTAACATTGGTCATAACTTTTGAACTGTTTGAGATACAGCCTTCATATTTAGCATGTATGTTCCTTGTGACAAAAGCTTTGCATTCATGCAAAGAATTTTGACCTGTGACCTTGACCTTTGACCTACTTAAAATAAAAAATACCATTTTGGTCATAACTTTTGAACGGTTTGAGATAGAGCTTCATATTTTGCATGTAGGTTCCTTGTGACAAGTGCTTTACATTCACACAAAAAATTTTTGACCTGTGACCTTGACCTTTGACCTACATAAAAGAAAAAAGTTAACATTGGTCATAACTTTTGAACCGTTTGAGATATAGCCTTCATATTTAGCATGTAGGTTCCTTGTGACAGACGCTTTACAGTCCATGCAAAAATTTTGACCTGTGACCTCGACCTACTTAAGAAAATAAACATTTTTTGTCAAAACTTTCGAACCGTTTGGGATAGAGCTATCATATTTGGCATGTAGGTTCCCTGTGATTAGAGCTTTTCATTCATGCAAAATGTTTGGACCATGACCTTTACCTTTGACCTACTTAAAAGAAAAAAATAAAATTGTTCATAACTTTTGAACCGTTTAAGATAGAGCCTTAATATTTGGCATGTAGGTTCCTTGTGACAAGAGCTTTACATTCATGCAATTTTTTTTACCTGTGACCTTGACCTTCTTTAATGAAAAAAAAATATTATTGTTCATAACTTTTGAACCGTTTAAGATAGAGCTTTCATATTTGACATGTAAGTTTCTTGTGTCAAGGGCTTCCCACACAAACAAAAATCTTGAACTGTGAGCAACTTTGAATAAAAAATGACCATGCCCGGGGACATGTTCGTGTTTTACAAACACATCTTGTTCCTATTGCACGACCCGCAGAAAAAGCGACCGACTGAAGTCGGTTGATTTCTTAGAGTGCCCTAAAATCACCGTGTCATTCTTTCAGTCTGTCCGTCCGTAACCCGTTTGTGAAAATTGGTGATAGTGACTTAACCGCTTGGAATATTTAAACAATTTTTGGCATACTGATAGATATCTATGAGATCTAACCAATGAACTTGCGAAATATTACATTCCATTTAGTATAGCCTCGCCGAAGCGAAAAATGTGAAAATCTTCGAACTGCTTCTCCTCGGAAACCGTTGGGCCGATTGAAGTCAAATTTCATATGGAGCCTCTGTGGGATGGGGGAAACCAAAATTTGCTAATGGAGTCCAGGTCACATGACCAAAATGGCCGCCAAGCCATATACATTTATGGTAAAAACCCTTCAAAATAGTCTTCTCCACTGGGCAGATTTCCACGAAACTTGATAAATAGCATCTGGGACGTAGGCCCATCATAAATTGCTAAAATGGTGACCCTGGGTTGACCTTGACCTTCTTTGTGCCTAGGTCAAACTTTGACACATATGCTTTGTTTGAATATTTAAACATTTTTGGCATACTGATAGATATCAATGAGATCTAACCAATGAACTTGCGAAATATTACATTCCATTTAGTATAGCCTCGCCGAGGCGAAAAATGTGAAAATTTTCGAACTGCTTCTCCTCGAAAACCGTTGGGCCGATTGAAGTCAAATTTCATATGGAGCCTCTATGGGATGGGGGAAACCAAAATTTGCTCATGGGGTCTAGGTCACATGACCAAAATGGCCGCCAAGCCATATAAGTAAAACCCTTCACAAATAGTCTTCTTCAGAACCACTGGGCAGATTTCCACGAAACTTGATAAATAGCATCTGGGACGTAGGCCCATCATAAATTGCTAAAATGGTGACCCTGGGTTGACCTTCTTTGTGCCTAGGTCAAACTTTGACACATATGCTTTTGTATTGGAAAAGTGAGAATGCATTTTATCCTGCAAACGATTCAGAATACAGTACTAAAGTATAAGATATATTTTTGCTCCTTACGATAAGGCGCATTTATTGGGGGAACCGTTTTAGGTCCAGGTCACATGACCAAAATGGCCGCCATGCCCATATATGGTAACACTCATAAAGCTAAAAGCATCCGGCGGGTCGTGCACTTCAGCTGAAGCACTGGTTTCTGCTCTAAAATATAGATTGTGGATACTCGTTAGAACCGCCTCAACGAGGCGGTTCTAAGGTGTACCGACAATCTATATTTTGATCAGAAATAGGAAAAATTATCTTTTTTTTTTTCATCTTAAAATTTGCATGTTTTTGGCGGAAAAATTTACAATGTATTTGTATAGGCGTGTTTTCCTAATGGTCTGACCTCACAGCGACAAGCATAGCACTGTCATAAATAACCTTTACCTGGATTTCCGACAAGTCAGTGATAGTCATGTAGACTGTAGAATTGAAAAGCTACTGCACTTTATACCTTTGCGGCCCCGCCTATCGGGGTTTGAAGAAATAGATGCATTGCATGATGCTTCCATGCAGAGCTGAAACCGACCAAACACGAGTACTGGTAAACCGCTTAGAGGATCTAAGCCTGCTCAGGCAAAACGTTGGGAGTCGGACCGGCCATGCTTATAAACCATATTGGTTTCATTGGGCGAAAGGATTTGAGATGTCTTTTCATCTCAATGTCGGGTAAAAGTCCCACAAAATTGGAAGCAAGTCTCCTACACAGTGTGGACGGGGACGTTAACAAAAACAAAACTTAATACCTTTGGGACGATTGAAAAACAATCGACCCAACTACTTCTTTTCTTCTTCTGACGTCTGGAAAACGAACGGGTCCCCAAAACGTAACTGTTCGAGTTTACTGCAACATATCGGGAAAAGGCATCCCTCGTTTGCTCTTCAAGCATGTTAAATATGAACATTACAGCGAGCGGGTGAGGCAACAGCAGCACTGATATTGGATAAGGCCTATTGTCCTTTCAGCAGGTAAGGGTATATATAGATCCAGGGAATACTATTTCATTTTTATATCCGCTTTTTCGAAGAAAAATCGGGTATATTGTTTTCGAGTGGTCGTCAGTCTCTCTCTCTCTCTCTCTCTCTCTCTCTCTCTCTCTCTCTCTCTCTCTCTCTCTCTCTCTCTCTCTCTCTCTCTCTCTCTCTCTCTCTCTCTCTCTTTGATTTGAGGTTAACGTCCCCGTCAACACTGTATAGGTCATTTTGGTTGCTCTCCAACTTTGTGGGACTTTAATCCGACATTGAGATGAAATGGCATCTCAAGCCCTGTCGCCCAATGAAACCAATAGAGTTTATAAGCAAGAACGATCCGACTCCCACCGCTTTGCCTGGGCAGGCTTAGATCCTCTAAGCGGTTTACCAGTTCTCGTGTGCGGTCGGTTTCAGTTCTGCGTGGAGGCATCATGCATCCCATATATTTCTTAAAGCCCCGATGGGCGGGGCCCGTCATTTCATCTCAGTGTCGGGTAAAAGTCCCACAAACTTGGAAGCAACGTCTCCAAATTGACCTATATAGTGTTGACGGGGAAGTTAAACCTAAAATCAATCAAACAAACAAACCATCTACTTTTTGCTTTTCTCGCTCATCCCTATAATTCACTTAACTCTTATACTGCGGATTACTTGAATTTATTTAGCCACACTCATTTCTGACAACCTATCAATCAAATTAGTTTATGTACTGGTTCAATTCACGACAAACTTTGAAGATCTTGATCAGATGGCTGTCTGATCTGGATCTATACTGTTTGCGAACATAGGGGCTGTCGCGTTCAGCAGAATAAGAATACAATCGTGTCTAACTTCTCTTCTGTCCAGAAACCCCAAAACGGGTAATTGACAAACAGTGCAGGCCCAGATCAGACGCCGCAAAACGCGGCGTCTGATCAGGGCCTACACTGCAAAAAGTTCAGCCTTTCTCCAGATAGATAAATTTTGAAGAAAACACTGTCACAGTTTGGGAGAAAACATCAAAAATCTTCTTGGTTTTTAGTCGGTGAATTCACGTAGTGAAGTCGCCAGACTTTAGTTGTTGCCGGATGATCCCTCTCATCCACCAACTATTGACTGCGGCGTCTGATCAGGGCCTACACTGTTTGCAAATAGTTCAGCCTTTCTCCAGATAGATAAATTTTGAAGAAAACACTGTTTTGGGGGAAAACATTAAAAATCTTCTTGGTTTTTAGTCGGTGAATTCACGAAGTGAAGTCGCCAGACTTTAGTTGTTGCTGGATGACCCTTCTCATCCACCATCTATTGAATGGTTTTTAGATGTATATTAGTTGTCGCTTTTTTGGTATCCTTTGATAAATAGTATGTGTTATATCTGCTGATAGAGAAAGTATACAATCTCGTAATGAATGACCCGATAATCTGATTAAATGTGACAGCTCATAATTGACACTGTGCTTTCTATGGAGTGGAGTCTTGGAGTGGAGTTTGGGGCGAAATTTTGGAGCCAAATTTTGGGGTTACTGTTTTCATTCATATACTCTTATTAGCTGAAGGTGACCTATTGTGGTTAGTCTGAATGTCCGTTGGACGTCATCTGTCAGGTCAGGTGCTGTCCATAATTGCTTTATAAACGTGTAATCCAGCATCATTATTGTGGTTTACAAGATCCCTATTTAAAGAGCAAACATTTTAAGACCCATAAGGTCAACAAGTCTATGTAATTAATACCCCATATACCCACTTTTTCATAGAAAAATAAGGTCTGCAGGGTAGGAGCAAATTTGGTAGAGGGTCACTCAAGGAACATTCCTGTCAAATTATATCGAAATCCGTCCACTGGTTAAGGAGCAGAAGCCTTTTTTCTATTTTTAGCCCTGGCGGCCATCTTGTTCATCCGAGTGGAACTGTTTGGGCAATGTTGTTAGAGGGTAACCCAACGAATATTCTTGTGCACTTATTTTAAAATTCATTCAATAGTTAAGGAAGAGAAGTCTTTTAAAGGTTTTTCTATTTTTAGCTCAGGTGGCCATCTTGTTCATCCGAGCGGGACAGTTTGGGCAATTTTGGTTAAGGGTCACCCAAGAAACATTCCTGTAAAATTATTTTGAAATCCATCCGCTGGTTAAGGAGAAGAAGTCATTTCAAGGTTTTTCTATTTTTAGCTCTAGTGGCCATCTTGTTCATCCGAGCAGAACGGTTTGAGCAATTTTGGTAGACGGTCACCCAAGGAACCTTCCAGTGAAATTATTTCAAAATCCATGCACTGGTTAAGGAGAAGTCGTTTAAAGGTTTTCTATTTTTTAGCTTTGTAGGCCATCTTGTTCACCCGAGCGGAACAATTTGAACAATGTTGGTAGAGGGTCTCCCAAGGAACATTCCTGTAAAATTATTTCAAAATCTGTCCAGCAGTTTTGGAGAAGAAGTTTAAAGCAAACGTTGACGACGGACGGATGCACGGACGGACGACGGACAAAGACCGATCACAATAGCTCACCTTGAGCACTTCATGCTCAGGTGAGATAAAAAAAAAACGACAATGCACACAAACAGATCATTCGTGTTGGAGGAAATTTCTATCTCCAGATCCCTGAGTTCCAGCTCCTCACGAGCCAAAATGTGTCGTTGCCCCCTTCTGCATTTTGTTTGTAAGGTCCCCAACAACACTATAAAGGTAATTTTGGAGACGTTGCCTCCAATCTTGTGGGACTTTTACCCGGCATTGAGATGAAATAACATCTCAAGCCCTGCCACCCAATGAAACCAATTATGTTTATATGCAGGCGGTTTTAAGCGGTTTACCAGTACTCATGTGCGCTTCCAGCTGTGCTTGGAAGCATCGGGCAGCCCAATCTATGTCTACAAGCCCCGAAATGTGGGGGGCTTTCTTCATATACTGCTAGTTGATGTCCCATTATAGAACCAAGAACAACAGTTCAGTTTATCATATCTCATGTTAAGTACACTGTCACTCCGTCTAACTGCAGGACAGGATAGACGGCAAAGGATTTAGTGTAGTTTCAAAGTTCTCCAGCCCCATTCAGTCCAAGCCCGTCCAACAGTCTTGTAAACGGATCACAAAAGGTTGAATAGAATTCAAAAGCTTGCTACCACTTCCACTCCGGTGCCTCACCCCATCGGTCATGAAGAAATTGACTGGGCTGCTCGGTACTACTGCGCAAAGCAGGAAACAACCAAGCATTTGAGTACTGGTAAACCGCTTAGTAGGGCTAAACCTAACCAGGCAGAGTCAGACCATCATTAAAACGTTAGCGTTTCTTTTGGGGATAGGGCTTGAGATTTTATTTCATGTCAATAGTTTCGGTCATCTGGGCAACGTTTTTAGCTCACCGTCACGTAGTGACGAGGTTAGCTTTTGGGATCACTTTTTGTCCGTCGTGCGTGCGTGCGTTCGCCCGTGCGTGCGTCCGTGCGTGCGTCCGTGCGTCCTTAAACAATTTCTTCAAACGACATCTCCTCCTTAACCACTGAGCGGATTTTGACCAAACTTCACAGGAATGATCCTTAGGTGGTCCCCTTTCAAAGTTGTTCAAATGGTTCTGGTCCATTGCACATATAGGTCACAGGAGCCAAAAATAGATTTTTTTTTTCACCGAAAACTTAAAAAATCTTCTTCTCTGAAACTGCAAGGCCCAGGTCTTTGATATTTGGTATGAAGCTTCATCTAGTGGACCCCTACCAAGATTGTTCAAATTATAGTGCTGGGGCCAAAAATGCCCCCGCCCCAGGGCCCTTTGGTTTTACATGGGCTTATATAGGGAAAATCTTTAAAAATCTTCTCTGAAACTGCAAGGCCCAGGTCTTTGATATTTGGTATGAATTTTCATCTGGTAGATCCCTACCAAGATTGTTCAAATTATAGTGCTGGGGTCAAAGATGCCCCCGCCCCGGGGCCCTTTGGTTTTACATAGGCTTATATAGGGAAAATCTTTAAAAATCTTCTTCTCTGAAACCCCAAGGCCCAGGTCTTTGATATTTGGTATGAAGCTTCATCTAGTGGACCCCTACCAAGATTGTTCAAATTATAGTGCTGGGGCCAAAAATGCCCCCGCCCCGGGGCCCTTTGGTTTTACATGGGCTTATATAGGGAAAATCTTTAAAAATCTTCTTCTCTGAAACTGCAAGGCCCAGGTCTTTGATATTTGGTATGAATCTTCATCTTATGGACCCCTACCAAGATTGTTCAAATTATAATGCTGGGGCCAAAAATGCTCCCGCCCCGGGGCCCTTTGGTATTACATAGGCTTATATAGGGAAAACCTTTAAAAATCTTCTTCTCAGAAACCGCAAGGCCCAGGTCTTTGATATTTGGTATGAAGCTTCAACTAGTGGACCCCTACCAAGATTGTTCAAATTATAGTGCTGGGGCAAAAAATGCTCCCGCCACAGGGCCCTTTGGTTTTACATGGGCTTATATTGGGAAAATCTTAAAAACATCTTTTTCTCTGAAACTATTTTTCTTATTTCTCCATAAAATACATAGTCTATGGGTACTCAGTAAAACCGCCTCAATAAGATGATTCTAAGGAGCACCCGCAATCTGCAGTGTGTGCTTGAAAAGTGGAGATTTACAGTGGTATACTTTATATTTCTTATTCCTGCTAAAATACATAGACTCTGGATACTCTTTCAGATCACCTCAATAAGACGATTCATAGGTGCATCTGCAACCTGTGTATGTGCTGGAAAAGAGGGTGTTTACAGGCACATACTCAATTTTTGGAGCGTAGCTGTTGCAGCGTAGCTCCAGTGAGATGATAAGTGATTTCTGCACTACTTTCGGTGTTAATGCATATGACCAAATCACCATTGAAAACATAGTACCCCGTGTTAACATAGTAGAATATTACGCCATGCGGTATATTCTCATAGACTGCTTCACAGACCACCTATTTCAAACGGAATAGATGAATATTCTTAATAGATGAACTGTGTAGCAGTCTAATCTTTTTATAGTTCAGTTCATATAACCCAGTTTACAGCCCATTTGTACCATAAAAGCCCAAACGTGGCAACTTGCAAACAGGACAAACCCAGATCAGATACCACAGAACGTGGAGTCTCATTATGACCTGCACTGCATACTTACAAAAAGGTTCAGCCATTTTTGCCAAATATTTCGTGGAAGCCACAACCTGACATCCCTGATTTTAAAATGAACTCATTCCATACTGATATAAGGTGTTGAGGATTCATTTCATTTAAAATGGGTTAAAAGTACGCAGTGTGGGTCGATAATAGTTTGGACAGGTGCACGTCAAGGTTTATATTGTAAGCAGTAAATGTTGCAGTTTAGACACAGAGCGTCTGATCTGGGCCTGCTATGTTTGTCCCTAAAAAGGCTGCTAGACATATACTCAGAGTATGGGTTAATGTGTGTGTGTGTGGGGGGGGGTGGGGGGGGACAATGTTACTTTTTTTGAAGCGATCTGTCTGCGTCCTAGGCATGTGACCATAAATAAAGCAAATTATCAGCTCAGACGCAAGTTCGATACCTGCCGGGTTCGGCAACATTCTTTCCAGGAGATTGATCGTGAAACCTGTTCCACGGTGATTCTATCCCTTTCGCTGATTCAAGAAGGGCATTTGCTGGTTTCCAGTAAAAGACTGTGCACTGTGTTGTATTGACAATATCTAACCAAAGAAATTGCCTTAATGCCAGATCATTCCATAAAGTGCCTCGTTGAGGCAATTTATTTATATATAATAATAATGGAGTATAATGTCTAAACCTCTTCAAATATTCCTATGGATTGATATTGACAATAACTAACCCAAGAAACTGTCGTATGCAAGATCACTTCATAAATGGCCTCACCGATGCAATATATATTTATAAAAAATGTTAACAGAGTATAATGTTCAAACCACTCTGAACATTTCGATCGTTTTTGGCATTCAGATTGATATTGACAATACTTAACCCATGAGGCTGTTTTATGCAAGATTACTTTATGAATGGTCTCGCCGAGGCAAAATAATATAAAAATGAATACGGAGTATAACATCTAAACCCGGCTTTGATCATTTTCGGCATACAGGTTGATATTGACAATACATAACCCGCAAAATTGCCTTATGCCAAATTACTTTACAAACGGCCTCGCCTAGGCAAACTGAAAAATCATTTCGAAGTGTAACTTCTAATCTACTTGGAATATTTTGACAACTGTTAGCATACAAATAGATAATGTACAGATCTAACCAACGAGATTCCTGAACGCCCAGTTTCTTTATTTTAGCCTCGACAAGGTAAAAAATTCCCCCACTGGCACGGCGTATAACTTTCAAACCGACGGGTATATTTTTATAATGTTTTGCCTGCAGATGTAAATTGACAAGATCAAGCTAATGATATTGTCTAATGCCAGATAGCTTTATAAACAGCCTCAGCGAGGTAATTTTTAAAGACTGGATACGGATGTATAACTTATAAACTGCTGGGAAAATTATGCTAATTTTTCACATGAAGATAAAAATCATCAACACGTAACCAAGGAGAATGTCTAATGCAAGATAAATAACCTCCCCAAGGTAATTTTTCAAAAACTGATTACATAAAATAACTTAAAAGTCGCCAAACAATTTCGCAAGCCGCAGTTATTGCACGAAATCTTCAAGTAAACTAGAACTGCATGGTTGCTGTATTGCTCAAAAACATTGACTGTGGGTACTTGATAAAACTGCCTCGTCAAGGCGGTTCAATCAAGACCCCGCAATCAATGTTTTGAGCAGAGATAAGAAAATATCACAATTTTGTATCTTAAAATTTCCATTTTTTTTTTTTTTTTTTTGGCCGAAAAATTGACAATGTATTTGTACAGGCGTGTTTTCGTGATGGTTGTTGCGGGGCCTACACCTTAGCGTGAGTTAATTTCAATATAGGTCTTGTTGCTTTAATAGACTATAGAAACTTTTTACGACTGTCCCAGTTAGACAATTTCAAGGAACACCCACAATCTGTGTGTGCTTGAAAAGAGGGGGTTTACAGGGGCATACTTTATATTTCTTATTCCTAGTTATATACATAGACCCTGAGTACTCTTTAAGACTGCCCCAATTTGACGATACTAAGGAGCACCCGCAATCTGTGTTCTTGAAAAGAGGGGGTTTACAGGGGAATACTTTATATTTCTTATTCCTGCTTAAATACATAGACTGTAGATACTTTTTACGACTGTCCCAGTTAGACAATTTCAAGGAACACCCACAATCTGTGTGTGCTTGAAAAGAGGGGGTTTACAGGGGCATACTTTATATTTCTTATTCCTAGTTATATACAAAGACCATGGGTACTCTTTAAGATAGCCCCAATTTGACGATGCTGAGGAGCACCCGCAATCTGTGTGTTCTTGAAAAGAGGGGGTTTACAGGGGAATACTTTATATTTCTTATTCCTAGTAGACCGAAGGTACTCTTTAAGACCGCCCAAATTTGACGATGCTGAGGAGCACCCGCAATCTGTGTGTTCTTGAAAAGAGGGGGTTTACAGGGATATACTTTATATTTCTTATTCCTAGTAGACCCAAGGTACTCTTTAAGACCGCCCCAATTTGACGATGCTGAGGAGCACCCGCATTTTGGACACTTATGCCGGAAACACTGCATGCTCAGATCAGACGTCGAGCTTAGATCAGGGCCTTTGCTGTCAACCCATTTCGGCCTCCGCCCAGCGGGGTTTCATCACGTGAACGAGTCCGTGAAATGAACACCCCATTAAACCCCAATTTATATAGAGACAACTGGGGTTTACGGGGGTATACATTATGTCTCTTTTTTCTGCTCCTAGGCATAAGTTGTGGGCACTCGTTAAAACCGCATCATTGCGGCGGTTCTAACTAGCACCCACGACCTATGTTTTGAGTATAAATAAGAAAAATATCACAAATTTTCATCAGAAAGATGACCTTTTTTGAGGTATGAAAAAATGCACTATATCACAAGGGTTTGTTATCGTGATGTGAAGAAATAGACTGGGCTGCATGATGCTTCCACGCAGAGCTGAAACTGACTGCACAGCACATGAGTACTAGTAAACTGCATGGGGCGCTTAGGCTGCCCATGAAAAGTGGTGCGAGTCGGACCGTCCATGCAGATAAATCCTACTGGTTTCATTGGGTGGCAGGGCTTGAGATGTCATCTCATTTTCGGGTAAAAGTCCCTCAAAATTGGAAGCAACGTCCGCAAAATGACTTATACAGTGTTGACGGGGACGTTAAGCCTCCAATCAAACAAAACTGTCAACCCATTAAGAAAACATATCCCTGTGGCAATGTTTTCTTTCTTATCTTCGAAATGTTAACTTATATCTAAAAAAAAAGGAAACTTTATTTTTATGATGAACAAAACAATGTCTTGGTGCGGATAACACACACATTGTAACCCCTCTAAACCTCTCTTTTCTGTATATAATGTAAAGTGGGGTTTACAGGGGTTTTTATTACATGGACTTATGAACATGTTGCTTTTCTAAACAATGCAATTTTAAATAATGCAATCTGACATCCATTAACTATAAATGTTTTTTGTTTTTTTTTTAAATAATGTGGAATATCACATTCCAGAAAAAAAATGGATTTATGAGAACCAATAATACTTTAAGTACAAAAAGGCTCAATTTTAACCGTTTGACAAAAAGAGAATTTTTCTCGCTTAAAGGCATTTATTCTGTAACAGTAAAACACACCGTGTGTCCATAATTGTTTTATTGCCCCCTGTGATATACTGACTAAGGCGGCCCTTAATAGGGTGATTAGTAGCTCTTGTTGAATCCCCTGACTGAGTCACTTAAGGGGAAAATCAATAATGTACACCAGTCAACAGTAAGTAATTTATTGATTTTCCCCAAGGCGCCCCTTACCTGTTGAAGACAGAGGACTTCTCTCCAGTGAGCACTGAGGGCTACATAATATTATGTAATGAAATGATAGTCCTCAATAATCAAGAATAAATGCAAAATACGAAGTTCTAAATTAACTTGACGTATCTATCGTTCAATATCCCCCGGGGTCATTTTCACACACAGCCGGATTAAAACACAATATTGATTACACGATAGGTACACGACAGGTATCTATCGTAGGCCTCAGTCAAAGGGAGACAACCCAATATTGACTTTCTGTGCGACTCTCACGGTTGAAAGTCATCGGGCTAATGTCAGATATAGTTGGCCATGGAGGAGCACCCGCAATCTGTGTGTTCTTGAAAAGAGGGGGTTTACAGGGATATACTTTATATTTCTTATGCCTAGTAGACCCAAGGTACTCTTTAAGACCGCCCAAATTTGACGATGCTGAGGAGCACCCGCAATCTGTGTGTTCTTGAAAAGAGGGGGTTTACAGGGATATACTTTATATTTCTTATTCCTAGTAGACCTAAGGTACTCTTTAAGACCGCCCCAATTTGACGATGCCGAGGAGCACCCGCAATCTGTGTGTTCTTGAAAAGAGGGGGTTTACAGGGATATACTTTATATTTCTTATTCCTAGTAGACCTAAGGTACTCTTTAAGACCGCCCCAATTTGACGATGCTGAGGAGCACCCGCAATCTGTGTGTTCTTGAAAAGAGGGGGTTTACAGGGGAATACTTTATATTTCTTATTCCTAGTAGACCCAAGGTACCCTTTAAGACCGCCCAAATTTGACGATGCTGAGGAGCACCCGCAATCTGTGTGTTCTTGAAAAGAGGAGGTTTACAGGGGAATACTTTATTTTCTTATTCCTGCTTAAATTATAAACTATGGGTACTCTTTAAGACTACCTCAAATTAGACAATTCTAAAGAGCACCCGCAATCTGAGTGTGCTTGAAAAGAGAGGTTTTACAGGGTATTCTTTATTTTTTCTTATTCCTGCTTAAATACATAGACTGTGGGTACTCTCTAAGACCGCCCTAATTAGATGATTTTTAAGGAGCACTCGCAACCCGTATGTACTTGAAATAAGGGGATTAACAGGGTGAAACACAATTTTTCTTATTCCTGCATAAAACACATAGACTGTTGGAACTGTTTAATCGCCTCAATTAGACGATTCTAAGGAGCACCCGCAAATCTGTATTTGTTTAAATTTCAAGTCCCAGTGATCTAAGTAGTGTTGACAGGGACTTAACCTTAATTCAAACAAAACCAATTACTTATAATCACTGCTAGCATAAGTGTTGTATTTGAAAAGAATAAGAGCTATCCATAAATCCGGACTCTGTTAGTTGTTCATATGCATACCCTTGTATAACACAGCATTTTAAAAATCGTGATTTAAGACAACTGTCTCATAAAAGTTGTTTCTCCAACCAGGAATTATGAATTAGTTGGATACAGTTTAAATTTTACCGACTCTGAGGGCTTTCAGCCCTTTGATTGATATTTGGTATGAAGCTTTATCTTTTTTTTTTTTTTTTTTTTTGTTTGGTTTAACGGCCCTTTCAAGATTATTTCACTCATGATCGAGCCGATCGTTAATCAGAGGTGGGCGAAAACCGGAGTACCCGGAGAAAAACCACCTGACCTTCCGTTGCAGAACTTGGCGTCTCACATGTGACCCGAGCGAGGCTCGAACCACAGCGGTGAGAGACCTAATGATCAAGAGTCAGCGCTCTTAACCACTAGGCCACGGAGACCCGAAGCTTTATCTAGTGGACCTCTACCAAGATTGTTAAGATTATAGCCAATGGGCCAAAAATGGCACCGCCCTGGGGCTCACATGATTTTTTTAGACTTATATAAGGAAAACCTTTAAAAATCCGCAAGATTCGTTTATATATACCGCAATCAGGCATTCTAGAAATCTAATAAAGGGGGTCAAATAACTGCTCGCTATAATCTGTAGTGTCCAATACCTATAATACGTCTAGTGACCGTTTATAGACCGGACCTACGTTTCAGGTCCCTATTTGCAAGCGTAAACAATGACATGCATTACAATAACACACCCGTGTGATATAGTGCATTTTTTTATACCTCAAAAAAGGTAATTTTCTGATGAAAATTTGTGATATATTTCTTATTTATACTCAGAACATATGTTTTGGGTGCTCGTTAGAACCGCCTCATTTAGGCGGTTCTAATGAGTACCCACAACTTATGTCTTGGAGCAGAAATACGGCAAATAATGTTTATCCCCGTAAACCCCAGTTTTCACTATATAAAGTGTGGTTTATGGGGGAGGGGGCGGTCTTTATTTCACGGACTTGTTCGCGTGATGCAACCTTTTATACACGAGAAAACAACGAAACTGCAAGTTATAAACTTTGCAATATTTATTTAAACAGATTTTCAGCTAAATTCTTACCTTCTCGGGCTTTCCTGGTTTGAATGGTCCGTTTGGAATGATTGCGCACTGCTACTGCGGTTGCGTCTCAACCTCGAGCTAAAATAAACTACTTATTTGCAGATTTTCATACAGGATGTTAAGCGCTGAGAAACATTTATTCGAGCGTCCATGTTGTTTTCTGCGTCTTTGTTGCGCGGTGTGCGCGCCATGGCACTGAATGTCGTTTAATGAAAAAGAAATGTTTTTTCATCATTTGATTGTAAAATATGATATTTTATACGTTATAGAGGGTTTACCAACAAGCATCTGATCGCATAGATAAGCAGGTCACCCAGACGCTTTACGCTACTCAATGCGCATGCGTAAGAAATTTTGTGGGACTATATTTCACTAACGTTGCGTTTCCATTAATAGACGTATTTCGTCATTGAAAACACTGTCACTATTTTGGCAACATATTTGACTCGAGATGTGACTAGACCTTAATATTATAATGTTATTAATCAAGTAATTTCGTATTGCCCCAGGTACAGGTCCGAGGTCTGCTGTATTGGCCCGAGGCCGAAGGCCGATGCCAATACAGCTGACCGAGGACCTGTAACTTGTATAATACTAAATTACTTGATTAATGACAATTTTATTAATTGACGCAATTAAAAAACATGGTTTATGATTTTTGACCTCGGGTAATATTGGTTGACCTGGTATAATACAGGATAGTCAATTAATAATTGTTAATAAAGTTGAGAAACGGTATTATCACATACTTGTTTCTATATTAACATCCATAACCACAATTTTGCATATGCGATAACAGCCAAACATACCGAAGGTTATGGATACTGCCCCTGATAACCAATTTTTGCCCACCCGGGCTGATAACCGGAAGTAATGTATTTTTACATTAAGGGAGGTTATCGTGCCCGGCAAATACACTTCTAGGATGTGTCCAGACCTATAAATGTAAAAATCGATTTACCTACTTTTAAAAACATCAGTGACACAGTCATTGCTAACAACTACGTCATCACTAACAACTAGTTCATCACGTGATGTAAACATTCTAGCGTAATCTGTCAAACTAATTTACTGCAGGGGTTTCACGACACAACCACTGTGTGTTGTTTTGTGTCGTCTCCCAGAAAAAAAAAGAGAAAAGTTGAAGTAGTGTAGCGGAGTTGAGATAAGGGACAAGGGAGACTGAGGAAAACGAATGAAAGAGTAGAAACAGAAGAAACAGCAACCTCTCTCTCTCTCTCCCCCCCCCCCACCACACACACACACCACCGCCACCACCACCACACACACACACACACACACACACACACACACACACACACACAAGTACCACAGGCCTTGCACATCTTTAGGCCAATATCAGTTGGACTGATAAAACGACATCAACGACCCCCAAACACAGGTGTTAGTAACGTACCTGTGACCCTATATATATTTTTTTTTAACACGTTATTTTTTTTTTTTTTTTCAAAACATCCATAAATCTTAAAAAAAAAAAAATCTGACAACCCACCCTCACCCCTAGTATAGAATATATTCTATACTAGGGGTGAGGGTGGGTTGTCAGATTTTTTTTTTTTTTTTTAAGATTTATGGATGTTTTGAAAAAAAAAAAAAAATAACGTGTTAAAAAAAAATATATATAGGGTCACAGGTACGTTACTAACACCTGTGCCCCCAAAATGAACGCTCAACATCAACAACCAGCAACCAGTTGAACGGATGTTAGAGTTAAATCGAGACAGTACACAGGATTTCGTTATAAAAGACGAACCCCTACCCCTTTTGCTATTTTGTGTGATTCGAGTGTCTGTGAAAAAAGCATGGTCGAAGAAAGACATTTTAGAGAGGTGTCAATTGAGAAAACGGCACATTTGTTGAAGACATGAAAAATGTGAACACTGAAAGAGACACGACGGGGAAAGTCAAACAATTTCACAGTTGCGGACAAAACCCCATTTTGTGACACAGTAGTGGAACGTTTGGCGGATCCATCAAAAGTAAATATGCCGATCTGTCGTTTATAAATATAGAAACGAGATGTGATAAACAGATTATAACACGGTGTTTCGGTTATCGCCCGCAGTATAAAGCTCTCGGGCTGATAATGGGGTCTCGGGTTGATACTGCGGGCGATAACCAAAACCCCATGTGATAATCTCTAATTAGTTCATACTAAAATATTACGATATAAGCTGCATATACACTTGTAATATGACTAGACATGAATATTTGTTAATAAAGTTGAGAAACGGTATTAGTTCGTACTAAAATATTACGATATAAACTGCACAAATACTTGTAATATGACTAGACCTGAATATTTGTTAATAAGTTGAGAAAACTAAAATATTACGATATAAACTGTATATACACTTGTGATGTTGCGCAGGTCATTACTCTAAACAAAAGAGCGCCTAATAATATTGTCAATAAACAATCTTAGACCTAAATATCTAATTGCGGCCATACGCTGAAAACCCCTAAGTGTGAGAATAACCATGAATGTGCTATAAAATGGGCACGTATTAATTACCCTTCACGAGGCAATCTGATCCCTCTGCCATGGGCCAGTCACATACCCCTCAAATCGTTTATTTGATGAAACTTTGGATAAAACACAAGCATTTTCTCCTACGGAGTGAATTCTGATTTTCAACAGCTTTTTTATCAAAGCTAAATTTTGAAGCACTAATCCCAACACTTCAAATAAGAAGAATGTGAGAGAGGATGAAAGTTTTGTGTGTCTCCGAGTAAACCCCGGTAAAATAGTGCCTAAAACATAATCTGGGTTCAGACCCCCAGCTAGGCGCCCGGATAGACTCCGGTTCAATACGCCTAAAACATTATTCAGGTTCAGACCCCCAGCCAGGTACACTCCAGGAAAACCTGTGGATACAACCTGTGGGTTCCAGAGTCCCTGCCCATCAGCGCTTGGAGAAATAGATCAGACTGTATGATGCTTCCACGCAGAGCTAAAAATCCAACGCACATGATTACTGGTAAACCGCTTATGAGATCTAAGTGGTGCGAGTTGGACAGTACATGCATAGAAACCATATTGGTTTGATTGGGTGGCAGGGCTTGAGATGTCATTTTAGCTCAGTGTTTGGTAAAAGTCCCACATAATTGGCAGCAACGTCTCCAAAATGACCTAAACAGAGTAAACGGCGTTAAAGGTGCATTATTGAGCTACCGGGTCTCAATTTTTTTTTTCTGTTTTTTTTTTTTTATCTTCAATGTATACTCCTTTGTCATGTGTACACTTTTAGAGCCAAATACAGCTTCAGAACTTTGTGAAAATGGTCGTTTTCATTCGTGTTCACCCTTCGCTCTGAACATGTGTTCGGAATTTCTGTTCTAAAAATAAATCTGTCACTTTACGCATACATGGCGACAGTATCGTCTCTAAGTGTCGTTACTTATGGCATGTATTCAGCGTCATATTTTTTCCGATTCAGGCATGGCCTAAGCAAACAAGGCCATAAATGAACGTCGCATAACGTCCTATGTGGGGATTCTATTTTTGTCACGAACTAAAAATAGATCTAACTAGTGTTCGAAACCTAGTTAGGGAATTCCTCTCAAACTCGTTTACCTGTCATCATAATTGTTCGCATTTTTGCATAAAATGCATTCATTTGTATTGTTTTAAAGAAAAATACCGGCTATATGTATTTTATTTTTGGAAGCATTTTTTCCAGATAGCTCAATAATGCACCTTTAAACCTCAAATCAAACAAACAAACTTGGTTCTCATCACCCTAAGGGCTTACAACTTTGATATAAAACTGTAAGGTTTCAGACCCCCAGCTAGACACTCTCCAGGAAAACCCGGTCATATTACCCTACAACAAATAGTGGGTCTAAATCCCACTTGGCTTGCAATTCGTAGCCCATCAAAGCTCCAGGAGAGCAACTCTTGCCAAGTTGCCATCGTCAAATACATGGATAAACGAGAAAACTGTGAAAACATCTTGCACACGGATACGAAGTTAACCGCATAACATAACGTTCCAACTTTACAGCGCCTGAGGATGGGTCTTCGGTCCCGAAAACGTCACCGCGTGTCAGTTATCGTTTGAATAAAATTGAGAAACAGTACTTAACTCGTAGTAAAATATTACGATACATTACGAAAACACGCCTATACAAACAATTGTGAATTTTTCGGGCGAAAAAAAAAAAAAAAAAAGATGAAAAAATGTGATATTTGTCTTATTTCTGCTCAAAGTATATTTTGTGGGTACTCGTTAGAACCTCCTCGATGAGGCGGTTTTACTGAGTACCAACAATCTAAAAAAAGACAAATAAGGTTTACCCCCTGTAAACTCCCGTTTTTGCTTTAGAAAAGTAGTGTTCAAGGGTGTCAGAATTATATAGACGTGTTTTCGTGTAAACTGCACATAATTGTGATTGTGCGCAGGCCGTTACTCGAAACAAAAGGGCGCCCAATTTTATTATCAATAAACAAGCTTACACCTAAGTTGATTTACAGCCAAATAGAGAGAAAGGACTCGCATAGGAAAAAAGCGCTAAACCCCTAGGTGTGAGAAGAACTATGCACGGGCTACAAAATGGGCACGTGCCCTTCATGAGGCAATCTGATCCCTCTGCCATGAACCAAACCCACACATCCTCAAATTGTTTTCTTGTCAGAACTTTACAAATTAGTAATAATGTCGGATGGATCATTATATTTATAAATCTGATTTTTTAACTGATTTTCAATATATTGTTTACTAATATCGTTAATATAGAAAGTGAATCAGTTTTTATTTATCAAGCGCCTGGGACAGAATACGCGTCCAGGTGATAGTGATGATCACGCATGCGCAAATAAATTGGTAAACCCTCTATTAATGCATTTAAGAATATTTTTTTTTAAGATTCCAGTCAACCCTTTCCCACTCAGATACATCTTTTTACGTGTCTGATCCCCCCCACACACACCTTTTGAGCCCCAGAACCACCTAAAATCTGCATTCCCCACCCATGGACAGCTATGTTTGCGTTAGGATTAGTTACCATAAAAAATGGCCTGTTTTTGTTTCGCGCGGCCCCCCACTAAAATATACCTATGGGGTGTTTGAAGTAGGGCGGTAGCCCCCAACCCCAACCCCTCCCCCCTCATCGTAAAGATTAAGATTCGGTCAAAATACATGTGAAATAACACTTTTTGACAACTTTGAGATGCCCTCTCGTTACCATGGCAACGGTGATTTAACCTATAAAGGTTCCATTTGATGAAAGGCTACTGCCCAGTGAACATTTCTGCCGAATTTGATGTAAAACAGATCATTTATTATGAAATAATAGTTATATGAAGTTGTAGGCAACACTGTGAAAATCAACAAAATTCACAAAGTCCCTGAGTGGGAATGGGTTAACATGCCACCCTGTCTGCTGTATTTTTGCTTAAATTTGCTTGTTCGGATTAAATTTGATTGTTTTGAATTGCGGTTTAAACTAAATACACAATAAGTGTCACGATTAGTGTCGTTAATAATAAAATATACCGCAACCAGTCATTCTAGTAACCTAATAAAGGCGGTCGAAAATCGGTAGTGATATAATAGTGGTATAATACTCTCTACTGACCTATAATACGTCTAGTGACCGTTTATAGACCGGATCTATATTTTTCAGGTGCCTAATTTACACGTGTAAACAATAACATTATACTAACATACAATCTTTTATACACGGGAAAACAACGAGACGGCAATTTAAAATCTTTGCAATATTTGTTTAAACAGATTTTTTTCTGAGAAAATTCAGCTAAATTCTTACCTTCTAGGCCTTTCCTGGTTTGAATGGCCCGTTTGAATAACTGTGCAATGCTACTGCGGTTGCGTCTCAACCTCGAAAATAATTCCTAAAACTATAATAAATCAAAGCGCCAAAGGCACTGAAATGACAGATTCTACGAGAAAATCATAACACTGTGAAAACTTACAGAAAACCTTTCTATAAAGATCTTAAAATTTAGAAAGGTAGTTCTGCAAATTCCAATATATGATATGTTTGCAGATGTTTATAGTCCGGTGGTATTATGAAACACCATTCGATGTTACCAATTTTTGAAAGAAACTATTTACGTTTTTAAAACCAAACATTAAAATTCAAGTTTGAACAATGCTACTGTCCATAAGTAACAGTTTTTGTCTGGTCGGTTGTTGATACCTCTCCCAAAAGATACTCTATGGGTAAGAGGTTGGCTAGTCCAGTACATGAATTCCAATGGCTTGAAGACATTTTTGGGTAAGAACAACACTATGAGCCCGCTCGTAATCCTGCTGGATAAGATATCCCGGATTCTGAGCGTTAACAAATAAATGAAACCATGTAAGGCCGAAGCACTTGATTGATGTAACGTCTCGCTGTTCAGTTCACGTCTCAGCCATGATCTTGAATATTTTTAATGATACTAAGCTGCGTTCGCTAACTACATGCAATAGCTCGCCACACAATTACGCTTATTTCACCCACTATGTCATGCTCTATTACGCATGCGTCGCCTCGGCATACCTTACTGCTATACGTCGAAACACCTGGAAACGACAACCGGCGTGATTCACGCTGAAGTGCGATTTGTCACTGAAACGCATATGTCAGTCGCTTAGACGCCAATTTACGTATTTCATGCACTAACGTAAGTGTTCCATACTGTGTCGACGCGTTAACTTTGGTCTAGCTCTCAAACGTGCATCGCATAAGGGCGACGAACAGTGTCAGTGCATATTAGTAGGTAGTTGTGACCCCTTGTTTATCTACAAGTACAGTGTAACAGCTGCCGGCGGAAATCTGTTTCGCATATGCGGCTGACGGTTGAAACGATCTTGACGTACTGACGTCGGTCTTCCGCAACTTCGACGTCCACTAGCCTCTTCTGTATATAGTAAGATGACGCTCCAATAGACGATAGATCACACAAAATCAGAGTCAAAATCAGAGTCAACGTCATCCGCTTTCCGACCAGCTTCTAACTGTCCAAGGGCACGCTTACGATCCTTTAATGAAAAATGTTGTATTACGCTCTCACTTAATGCTTTTTTGAGAAAAACTTGCAGTTTCTTCTTTTCTAGGCACGACCTTACATTACACATCAAAAGTTTGATCCTGAACATGTGGTTTCTATCCGTACTGGTGTGAACGTGATGCACATGATCGACGAGGCCGGACTGGTAACCAGACGCCACGGTTGATTGATTTAACCATTTTAGCTTAAGGGCATGGAGCCTTCATGCAATGGTTTGGTTTCAGAATCAAATCACTGAGAGTGTGGGGTGTAGGTTGGAGTAATAGTCCTGGGTAATAGTAATAGTCTAGATTTAAACTGTTTCATTTAAATCTGAAATTCCAAACAAATGGTGAAGATTTTGATAAGAATACGCGTTCTGCAGCGTCCGATCTTGGTCTGTTCTGTTTGCCAAGCTCACCCTATGATTCCAGGATAATCCTCTTCAGTCTTATGGACTACCCTGATCTCACTGCGGCAATTTTCTACAAGACTTTAAGAATCTTATATGGGTGTGAGGGGTGGATGGAAAAATCCGTCCCGAGGGTCACTGTCCGGCATCACAGGGCTTGCCGAGTGATGCCGGACAGTGATCCCGAGGGACGGATTTTTCTATCCACCCTCACACCCATATTGCATTCTTTTTCTTGCATACCTTCCATTTCTTAGCGCGGATTTTTACGGCGTAGCCGTTATGGTTTTGCTTTTGTCCTACATTTTTCGTTATTCCATTGGTCAATAAAACCACATGTCCAAGGAGATGACCATTTCATTGGTCAATGATTTGCATAAATAAATCAACTCAAAAATACGACAGTTTACTGAAGTTTTAACCTAGGAAATGTTTCGTTTTTTATGTGAGACATGAATGAAAAATATATACAGTCTCGGCTTGCTCACCGTCTTGTCCTTTGATGACCATACGTCATATGTATAATTGTGTTTCTAGTGAATTCTGTAACTGCTGCGGTGAATAGCTATTTTGACCTAATTTCACGTGGTTGGTCTATATAGCGAAAGGAACCATTTCGCGAAAGGAAGGTTCCTTTCGCGAAAGGAAGAATTTTCTGCGAAAGGAATGGTTTGTTTGATTTGAGGTTTAACGTCCCCATCAACACTGTGTAGGTCATTTTGGAGACGTTGCTTCCAAGTTTGTAGGACTTTTACCCGACATTGAGATGAAATGACACCTCAAGCCATGTTGCCCAATGAAACCAATAAAGAGATACATGTAATAATCGCATTACAAATTGACAGATGTTTAATTTACAATATATACTAAATAAAAGTTGCAGTGTATCATTTGTCTTCAGCATACTTTATGTTCTCCATTTTAACATAAAATGGACATTTTCGAATATCATTAATGTTATATAAATTCTGAAAAGGAATAAGTGTAATTTGACTTTTAATTAGGTGCACATAAGATCAAGTTTCCGTCCGTTTGTCTGCTCGTCCGTTTGTTCGTCCGCCTATGCGTTTACGTTCACCATAGCGACAACCCTAAATGTTAACCCTAGAATTTGTGTTCAAAAACAGTAAATGATAACGTTTTCTTATTTGTTGTGCATATACTTGAGATCATATGCTCTTGAAATGAGGTCATGTTTTTAACCTTGACCTTTTACATTGACCTTAGCTCAAACAGGCGGGACACCGCCCTCTGCAAAGCTATTTTTCCTCGCGTGACATCTGAATTGTTTGAATACAGTAAACCAGTTCATAGCTAGACAATTGTTGCTGTCACTATTGTAGCTCATATTGCACGACCCGCAGAAAAAGCGACCGACTGAAGTCGGTTGATTTTCTAAGAGTGCCCTAAAATCACCGTGTCATTCTGTCAGTCTGTCTGTCCGTCCGTAACCCGTTTGTGAAAATTGGTGATAGTGACTTAACCGCTTGGAATATTTAAACAATTTTTGGCATACTGATAGATATCAATGAGATCTAACCAATTAACTTACGAAATATTACATTCCATTTAGTATAGCCTCGCCGAGGCGAAAAATGTGAAAATTTTCGAACTGCTTCTCCTCGGAAACCGTTGGGCCGATTGAAGTCAAATTTCATATGGAGCCTCTATGGGATGGGGGAAACCAAAATTTGCTCATGGGGTCCAGGTCACATGACCAAAATGGCCGCCAAGCCATATATGGTCTGTCTGTCTGTCCGTCCGTAACCCGTTTGTGAAAATTGGTGATAGTGACTTAACCGCTTGGAATATTTCAACAATTTTTGGCATACTGATAGTATCAATGAGGTCTAACCAATGAACCTGCGAAGTATAACATTCCATTTAGTATAGCCTCGCCGAGGCGAAAGATGTGAAAATTTTCGAACTGCTTCTCCTCGGAAACCGTTGGGCCGATTAAGGTCAAATTTCATATGGAGCCTCTATGGGATGGAGAAAACCAAAATTTGCTCATGGGGTCCATCTCACATGAACAAAATGGTCGCCAAGCCATATATGGTAAAAACCCTTCAAAATAGTTTTCTCCAGAACCACTTGGCAGATTTCCACGAAACTTGATAAATAGCATCTGGGACGTAGGCCCATCATAAATTGCTAAAATGGTGACCCTGGGTTGACCTCGACCTTCTTTGTGCCTAGGTCAAACTTTGACACATATGCTTTTGTATTGGAAAAGTGAGAATTCATTTTATTCTGCAAACGATTCAGAATACAGTACTAAAGTATTAGATATATTTTTGCTCCTTACGATAAGGCGCATTTATTGGGGGAACCGTTTGAGGTCCAGGTCACATGACCAAAATGGCCGCCATACCCATATATGGTAACACTCATAAAGCTAAAAGCATCCGGCGGGTCGTGCACTTCAGCTGAAGCACTGGTTTCCTTAACAACCTTCCAATTAAATCTACGCCGCATATCTTTTTTAAAGATATTTCTTGTTAATGCTGCAGTCACTATGGTTACAAATGTCCGCCATATTGTGTTGACACTGCAGGAATGTTTAGTGACGTTGCTGTGACGTCAACCTTAACGACGGCGCATACGAGGTCGTAATCAACCAGTGCATTTATCAAACACGCGATTATATTCGATTTTGGGTCGGAACACCAAGGTCAGAACATAAATTTCTTTCCCAGGGTAAAATCACGGATTTCCTTGTCTGGTGTGCAAGAAAAAAGGTTATTCTGACAAGTCAGTGATAGTCACGTAGACGTTAGCACTGAAACGCTTTTCTTTTTAGCAACTTCGGGTCGAATGCCAAACAATCAACCCAAACATAGCCGCGTCGTTTGTCAGTATTGGGTACATGTAAGTCTGCACATGAATCAAATGTTGGATCTGGCAAACCCAGATCAAACGCCACAGAACACGGTGCTGATCTTGTTCTACACTTTTAGCATTAGTTACTAACATCTTAAGTTTAACCGAATCAGTCCAAGTCCCCGTTCATGACCAGCCTGCATTTAGAGACAATCGGCATGAGTGTTGTCAGTGCTTTGTCACTGCCTTGAGTTTCTGGAGTGCACTCTTCCGTCACTGAAGTTGGGCTCGTCCATTCTGCTAAATATGGCACCTAGAATATATCACAGGACCTACACTAAGTATCTATACCATGTTCCAGGGTTGAAGGGACAGCCTTTCTTTCCAATTACTCCACGCAAAGTCAATATACACCAAAGTTGTAACTGACCTAAACTTGACCTCGAAAGTCAGACAGAAAATCCATTAATATTCTAGTCTGCAGCTGACCTGGACCAATTTCAGGCTGGTCTTTAAGGATTAAATATTGATAGCAATGACAGAAAACACTGCAAAACCTGAGCAGACGCCGCATTGATTTGGGTATACAGTCTTCGACAAACCCGTCGCATGCTGAGCTGATTCATATTAAATGCTGAATCGTAGATGAAATCGTCAAGTCGTCTGCTTCAAAAGTTTGTATAACGCTTATATGATAACTAATACGCTTGTACAATTTTGATTACTGCGCCAAACCGGACTACATTTTGTGCTGACTCATATTTCTATGGCGGTCAAAGCCGGAAGAAAGCCTGAATCACTTTAAAACCTGCAGGAAAGCTAGAAATGACAGATTGAATCTGTCATAAACTATTCATTTGCAGATTTTCATACAGAATGTAAAGCGCTGAGAAACTTTTATTCGAGCGTCCATGTTGTTTACTAAGTCTCTGTGACGCGGTGACGTCAGAAACTTTGCACTCGTTGACGTCACGTTATACTACGTGTGCGCGCCATGGCAACGTGTCACACTGTCTGCTGTCTGTTTTAATATGCCACACTATCTGTTTAACATGCCACACAATCACTGTATGATTCTATTTATCATGTTTCGGAAAATCAGTTTACCTTTAATTCGTCCTCATTGTTATTTAGCATAAAAAATAAGCTAAAAAACGATTTGAAATATTTTGAAAAACACATGAAATCATCAGAAAAGGACATACAAATTTGTAAAGGTTCAGTTTGGACCAGAAAAATATCTGGAGGTCCTTAAAGATAGAAAACACCGGAAGTCAATGGCAATATTTCGCATAAGTGCACACAAATTAAAAACAGAGCGTAGTAGATACTCAAACCATAAACTTGAGTATAGATTATGCACATATTGCAACTTAATTGAGGATGAAATTCATGCTCTGTGTCAATGTAACAAGTATCAGATCTCACGAAACCATATGCATCAGACACTTATAGATAAAAATATTGATGTCAATAAAGCTCATAAAGAAATTTTCATTGATTTTAAAATGGAAGTAAATCTGATTGGGCCCCTGTCCTGTCTGGGGTCCCACAGGGGACGGTTCTTTGTCCACTTCTTTTCTCCCTTTACATGAATGATATCTCACAGGAAATTGATTCAGAAATAAGGCTTTTCGCTGATGACTGTGTTTGCTACCGAGAAATAAAAACTTCGGAAGATACAGTGAAACTTCAGTATGATATTGACAAATTGGGTAGCTGGGCCAGGAAGTGGGGAATGTGGTTCCTACCAAGTAAATGTAACATGATGCAACTTACAAGAAAGCTGATCAAAAAGATCAATGCTACCTATGAGTTGGAAGGAACTCTCCTTGAAAATGTAGAAAGAATTAAATACCTTGGTGTGACAATAACAAATGATTTAAGGTGGAACACTCACATTAGTAATGTTTGTACTAAGGCAAATTGGACCCTTGGCTTCTTGAGGTGGAATCTGTCAGCATGCCCACAAGACGTAACAGAAATGGCATACTAGGGACTTGTTCGTCCAGTCCTGTAATATGCAAGTACGTCCTGGGATCCATCTACTGTTAATATTAACTAGTAATGGCCGTGATGTTTTAAAAAATGTTGGTTTATACCTTTTCTCATGTAATGTATATAAACATGGCTGAGAGAGAGAGAGAGAGAGAGAGAGAGAGAGAGAGAGAGAGAGAGAGAGAGAGAGAGAGAGAGAGAGAGAGAGAGAGAGAGAGAGAGAGAGAGAGAGAGAGAGAGAGAGAGAGAGAGAGAGAGAGAGAGAGAGAGAGAGAGAGAGAGAGAGAGAGAATATATTTTGTCAGTATATTCTGTATTAATATTATTGTTTAGCTGTTTTTGCATGTTTGCCGTTAACCCTAAAAGGGTATAACTGAGCAAGAAACAAAATTCTATTCTATTCTGTTCTATTCCATTCTGCTAAATTATTGCAAAACCTTTGAATTGCGGTATAAACTAAATACATGATTTGTAACTTTAATAATAAAATATAATCGGTGTGAGACTATAAGAATCTGATATGGGGTTCTGCTGTAGATGAGCGTTTCCAACCCGAGGGATGACCGTGCTGAGCGGAACCGAGGCTACGCCGAGGTTCCGCTCAGCACGGTCATCCCGCGCGTTGGAAACCCCCATCTACAACAGAACCCCATATTGGATTCTTTTTCTTGCACAACACCTCCGGTTAGTTTTGACAGCTCGCACATGTATATTGTTTACAAAATAAAAGTAGTGCGGAAGTAGTTCCAGCAGTTGAATAGAATTGAAGCGCATTTATGTTAGTTGCCTGGGTCGGAACACCAGGGCCAGAACATGAATTTCTATCCCAGGGTAAAATCACGGATTTCCTTGTCTGGTGTGCAAGAAACTTATTTATAGGGGCGAGCATTTTATTGACGACACAAAAAATGACAATGTCATTAGTAATCGCGACGTCACTTGTAACGTAACGGGGCGTATCTAACTTATTTGCACATTTAATCCACCAGTGGATTATCGAATTTAATAGAGGATCTTACATGAGCGTTCATGTATTATTGGATATATTAATCGAGTTGAGGAAAAGGTATAAAATGCGAGGCTTTGCCGAACATTTTATGCCTTTTCCTCAACGGGTTTAATAAATTCAATAATACATGAGCACGAATGCAAGATTCTATTTATCATTTAACATTAAAACCGCATTTATTTATTTGAGGTTTAACGTTTCCTTCAACACTGTATATGTCATTTTGGAGACGTTGCTTCCAATTTTGTGGGACTTTTACCCGACGTTGAGATGAAATGACATCTCAAGCCCTGTCGACCAATGAAACCAATAGGGTTTATAAGCATGGACGGTCCGACTCGCACCGCTTTGCCTGGGCAGGCTAAGATCCTCTGAGCGGTTTACCAGTATTTCAGTGGTTTCTTGCTGTCGAGTCCTCACCGTTGTTTCATCTCTGTGATTGATTGATTTTTATATTCACGGAGATGTTGCTTTGTTTAATTTGATGTTTAACGTCCCCGTCAACACTATGAAGGTCATTTTGAAGACGTTGCTTCCAATTTTGTGGGACTTTTACACGACATTGAGATGAAATGACATCTCAAGCTGTGTCGCCCAATGAAACCAATAGGGTTTATATTGTGGGCATTCCGATGGGTACGAATTGCGAATCTCTTGTGGCTGATCTATTCTTGTATTATTATGAAAGAGACTTCATGTTGTCGCTTTCCATTGATAACCAATCTGCAATTATTGAAGCTTTTAGATCCACTTCTAGATATTTAGATGATTTATTAAATATTGATAATACCTATTTCGATGGTTTGATCAGTCAGATTTACCCCCAGAACTTCAGTTAAATAAAGCAAATTTTTCTGATACCGAGGCCTCGTTTTTGGATTTACATCTATCTATTGTAGATGGGTTTGTTTCGTGCAAAATTTATGATAAACGCGGTGACTTTGATTTTGAGATTGTAAATTTTCCTTTTTTGGATGGTGATGTTCCTCGTGCGCCATCCTATGGCGTTTATATTTCGCAATTAATTCGATTTGCTAGAGTGTGTAGTCATGTAACTGACTTCAACACTCGTAATAAATTATTAACGGCTAAACTTCTTAATCAGGGTTATCGGTACCATAAACTACGCAAAGCCTTTTCAAAATTTTATAGACGCCATTCTGATTTCATTTCAAAATTCAATATTGGATTTAAATCTCTTTTGCAACAAGGTCTATCGGAACCCGAATTTTATGGTGACTTAGTATATAAATTCAGGAAAAATATATAACCGCAATGACTTTAGCACCCAATTTCGTAAAATCATTCTTCGATATCAAAAGATTGGGTACAACATGGATATTATACGACAGACTGCATGCATGGTAGTTAACCCAAATACGGTTGGCAACTTTGCTTCCCTCTTTAATTGCACGCCTATGGGTCAGGCCTCAGATTCTATGACGGTTCCAACGTAAAGGCTTATTGAGAATTAGAGAGATCTAATTCAAGGTAATGTTGGTTGGTGCCTGATGCTCTGTCTCTGGTCGGGCCCATCGGAGTCTAACTGTTGGTTTTCTTTTGCTCCAGCATTTCAGTAGTTTCTTGCTGTCGAGTCCTCACCGTTGTCTCACCTCTGTGGTTCTTTGATTATTTGTGTTCACGGAGATGTTGCACCGATGAGTTAGGAGGCCTTCATGCGGACTGAACAAATTATTTGTCTAAATCGCGACGAAAGTAAGGGCGAGGATTGTGGCCACGTAAAATCGATTTAAGCCCCCCAGTGGAAATCTTTCACCTGACCGTTCCAAGGCGGTTCTTCTGTGGCGATTTATTTATGTTGTTGTTTGTTACTTACTGTGTGTATCACTTGTGTCTTTTTATTTTGGATGGCCATATGGCCATTTTGTGGGAAAGTAACTGTCCTTATGGCCTTCCTTTGTTACAAGATGACCTGGATAGCCTAGCACGTTGGGAGGCCGATTGGCAAATGAAGTTCAATGTGGCCAAATGTCATTCAATGAGGGTGTCACGGCACCCTTCAGACAAGCAGATTAAATTCATCTACTCATTACATCAGCATACTTTGGAACATGTCCAATCTGCAAAATATCTTGGTATCACCATTACTGATAATCTTGATTGGGGTCAACATATTTCTTAGATTACCTCTAAAGCAACTGGGACATTAGGGTTTCTTAGACGTAATTTGGCTTTTGCACCTAGGCAGACAAAGGATGTTGCATACAAAACCTTGGTTAGACCTCAATTAGAGTATGCATCACCTGTTTGGCATCCCCATGTTAAAACTCAGGTTCAACAGGTTGAGAAGGTTCAGAGTGCGGCTCCCCGATGGACCTGCAGGCGATGGCGGAACAGAAGTAGTGTTGGTGAAATGCTCGATGAGCTGGAGTGGCCATCGTTGGAGGCCCGTCGCGAGCAGTCCTCTTTAACCTTCTTTTATAAGATACACTCTGACACAGTGTCTCTTAATAAAGATAAATACTTGACCCCTGTGACTACTTCAACTCAAACAAGGGCATCAAAACTAAACAACAGTCAATATCGTAGGTACCAAGCCTATAGTGATGCCCTGAAGAATTCATTCTTCCCTAGAACTATTCCTCAGTGGAATAGTCTTCCCTCCTCTGTGGTAAATGCCAAAACTGCAGAGGAGTTCAAAGCCCGCATGGTGTATATTGGGATCCAGAGGTGTGCGTTTAATTAGTACACCTATGAAAGCAGATTGTAAATAGTTTTAAGAACTCATCCAGTGGGTGTTTTTTATTTATTTATTTATTTATTTATTTATTTTTTTTTTTTTGCTAAATTCAAAATTAAGCGCACCACCCATCTGAGGTAATGGCCAAGTATGACCGACTCAGTATATGATTTGTTTGTTTGTTTGGTTTGAGGTTTAACGTCCCCGTCAACACTGTAAAGGTCATTTTGGAGACGTTGCTTCCAATTTTGTGGGACTTTTACCCGACATTGAGATGAAATGACATCTCAAGCCCTGTCGCCCAATGAAACCAATAGGGTTTATTAGCATGGACGGTCCGCCTCGCACCGCGGTTCCTGGACAGGCTTAGATCCTCTAAGCGGTTTACCAGTACTAGTGTGCGGGCCGGATTCAGCTCTGCGTGGAAGCATCATGCAGCCCATATATTTCTTCAAGCCCCTATGGGCGGGGGCCGACTCAGTATATGAAGATAGATAGATAGATAGATAGATAGATAGATAGATAGATAGATAGATAGATAGATAGATAGATAGATAGATAGATAGATAGATAGATAGATAGAAGATATTTGAACATTCGGCCTGTTGGCCTCATGTTCAAACAGCTTCCTCGGGACCCGGCGAATGTTAATGTATGAAAAACCATGGTTGATCCTAATATTATTACATTGTCAGACGCGACGTCATAAAAAAGCATGTCTCAGTATACTCACTGCATTGGTTTACTATATCAAGGAAAAGTGTTTCAAGTAAGCAAATTGCCCGGCAGTGTCGTCTGGGCTGTCCATTACCTAAGGGAGAGAAAAATTTTAAAACAGCTGCTTTATCTGAAATGTACAGCTTTGCATTCAAAAGTGAACATTTACACGGGCAGCGTTACACATTAATACCAGTGCCAAACTATACTGCCCCGGTTTGCGACAGACCATAACTCGCAGTTTTATTGATTCGTTTTTAATGAATACACATTTCTACAATAATTTTACCTTGACAAGCAGGCAAATATAAACAGACCGTCACAAAAAGTAGCATAAGGGCTAATGAAAAGAAACATTATCCACATAATGCAATATACAACATTGAATTATCATATATATATTGGAAAAGCAGCTAGGTTCAGCATGTGGGCGTTATATAGGCTACAGTTCCCAGCTCAAAAATAACCCAAAATAAAATAATTAAAATAACAGAATTTTTTTTTAACAGTCAGTTGTGTACATTTTCCCAGCATGTGTACAAAATAACTGCAATATTTATAGGAATAGCGAGAATACATACGACACAGAAGCCTAGAATATACACAAATATGACTTTGACTTTCCGTGATTTTCACTCCCTTAAAAAGGAGCTTTTAGAAAGGAATTCCCTCTTTGTGGACCCTGAGTTCCCTGCGGATGTAAAGTCTCTGACCTTCAGCGGGTATCTACCCAGGGACTTGCCCTTCAGAAGGGTAGAATGGAAAAGGCCGCATGTAAGTTATTTTTAGACTACACGTACCATTGATATGTGGGCCCCGTCAAGCGATTTTGGTACTTATCGCCTATGCGAGCAGCGAAGGTTCAGGCGAGCCTGCGCAAGCAGTGAATCAGGAGGAACCTTCAGACAGAAAGCCATATCCCTGGCCCCTCTGAATGACCGGGCATGCGCAGTTAAAATTTGTCATGACGGAATGCTCGAAGACACAATTCGCTTGGCGGGGCTCATGTATTTTATCTTGCATGATATCATTCTGCAATGGCAAATCCTGACTGATATGCTGGGCCTGGGCACAGATACGACCTACAAGATAACATGTGCCAGTGATAAGTTGGGCCGGGGCATAGGACGACCTACAAGATGGCGTGTGGCAAGAACCCTACAAGATAACGTGCTAGTGATTAGTTGGGCTCGGGCATAGGACGACCTACAAGATGGCGTGTGGCAAGAACCCTACAAGATAACGTGCTAGTGATTAGTTGGGCTCGGGCAAAGGACGACCTACAAGATGGCGTTTGGCAAGAACACCCAGTCTGCTCAGATTTTTCTCTGCCTTTCCGTACAATACAAACAGTGAGAACATTGTTCAGACTGCACGTATGAACAAGCTGATTTTAAGTTTTCGCCGGTCGGTACCCAGCAGGCACACGTCGCAAGGGAAACGTTAAATCAGCGTCGATGCAACGTCATGACGTTGCACCGACGTAGATTTGACGATGCATAAGCGCCATGACATTGCACTGACGTTGATATGACGTCGCAGTTACGGCATATGCCTGCTGGGTAGGGTTTGCTCTACCAGGACTCGTTTTCACTCGTTGAAAAGTGTGTTTAGTGATATTACTTGTTGGGTTGGTCAGTCTTTGATGTTTGGAGATTGATCATGAAATCTTTTCTACGGTCATTCTCTCCCTCCCGCTGATTCAAGAAGGGCAGTTGTTAGTTTCTGGCGAAGGAATGCGCACTGTACTGGTTAACCGCTTACGTAAAAGCCTGCCCAGGAAAAAAAAGTCTGGCTAGGTAAACTGACCGGCTCAAAAATGACCTAAACAGTGTTGACTGGGCCGTTAAACTCCAATGCAAACAAACAAAACAAAACAAAAAAAAAAAAAAAAAAAGAGTCTTAGACGATAGTAAGTAAGTAAGTAAGTAATGTGTTTATTAGAGTGTCATATATATACATCTAAAATTGCACATTTAAAATACTTAAGATTATATTGATATCCAGCCAAAGTTGACTTACAAGACACTATATACATGTATCGTAAAACGCATTATCGGTTAAGTTAAATTTAAAATTGCACAGTAGTATATAAGCCATCCCGAACCAACCCCAGCAGGCACATGACGTAATTGCGACGTCACATCAACGTCAGTGCAACGTCATAACACTTATGCAACGTTGCATAAGAGTCAGCGTTGCACCGACGTTGATTTGACGTTGCCCTTGCTACGTGTGCCTGCTGGGAACAAATGCGACATTGGACAGCGAGCATCGAGGGGCGGGGCGGGGCGGAACAAAACCCGCCATAGTTTTGCCATACCTGCCAGATTTCATTTTATGCCGACTATCATATTATGCACTAAATGCTATTTTTTGCCCCCGCCCATCGGGGTTGGAGAATGGACTGGGCTGCATGATGCCCCCATTCAGAGCTGAAACTGACCACACACGAGTAATGGTAAACCGTTACGAAGGACTAAGCCTGCCCAGTTAAAGTGATGTGAGTCAGACCATCTAATGCGTATAAGCCGTTTGGTTTCATTGGGCCGCAGGGCTTGAGATGCCATTACATCTCAGTGTCGGGTAGAAGTTTCACAAAATTGGAAGCAACGTCTCCAAAATGACCTAAAGAGTGTTGTCGGGGACGTTAAACCTCAATTGACCCATTTAGTACCGGAAACCCCAAAACGGGAAGTTGGCAAACAGCGCAGGCCCAGATCAGACGCCGCAGAACGCGGCGTCTGATCAGGGCCTTCACTGTTTGCAAAAAGTTCAGCGATTTTCCAAAACGATTTTAGAAGAAAACACAACCTGACTCCCCTTAATTTTGAAATGGACTCCTGCTTTATATAAGGAGGAAGATTCCATTTGGTACAAAAAGGGTTAAAAAATAAAAATTTCACATCTCCTTTTGCCAGGTGACCAAGAGTGCTGACTGTTAATCATTAGGTCGCTCACCGCTGTGGTTTCGAGCCTGGCTCGGGTCACACGTGAGACGCACAGATCTGCAACGGAAGATCTGGAATTTTTTCTTCGCCCACCTATGATTAACGATCGGTACGAAATAAGTAAAATAATCTGGAAAGGGTCGTAAAACCAAAACCAAGTCTAGGTTAGTATTCTTCTCTTCACTCTTGTAGTCATCCGAGTTTTGCTTTTTGTTTGAATTGAGGTTTTACAGCCCCGTCAACACTATTTAGGTCATCACAGTACCTTACGGTTAAGACGCCAAGAAAAACTGCACCTAAAGATTTCGTCTCACTCTATCTCGTCGCAAACTTTTCAAACATACATTTACATACAGGCAGACAGTGTGGACACTGATCAGACCGTGTTGCTCCTCGAGGAGCAGTCTGGTCTGGGTCGACACTGTTTGCAACAATGACTTTAGTTCAAGTTACTTGCAGACAACAAATCAGGCCACAATTGCTGTGATTGGCATTTTAAGGGGAATGGGAACACCTTGCTGATTTTTCCGCCAGTTTTTAAAGGGAGACAACTTTCGGGACTTCCTGTTCGCCTTTCTATAAGCCCTGTCCCACGGAAAAAGGGGTCTACTCTTAAAGGAAAGAATTTGCTCCTCAGGAGCGAGGAGCAAATAATTCTTTCCTCTAAGAGTTGACCCCTGTTGATATGGGAGAAAAAAATACTTTTGCAGGAGTTGCCTCCCCTGAGGGTGTTCCCATTCCCCTTAAGGGTTATTCTTTTTTACTGTTTCTTTATCTTCATATCTTTAATTTGTAAAATTAATTCACGTTCATTTTTGGATTAAGGGCACTTTCAAGTTTATTTCATTGATATTGAGCCGATCGTTAATCAGAGGTAGGCGAAAAACGGAGTTTTTATTATGGGTTAAATACCCAGTTAAAACTATTTAAAAATAACGGGCGACTTGGGCAGGCTCATTTATACATATTAACATTTTTTCGCCAGAAATTGACAACGCCAATCTTGAGCCAGAATGACCGTAGAAAAGATTTCACGATCAGTCTTCATGAAGAAAATTTTGCAGAACGCAGCATGTATTGAACTCGCGACCTCCTGCTCACCACTCAGACGTGCATTCGACTGAGCTACCAAAGCCGGCGAACACCGAAGTAGCTGTAGGAAAAAAATAAACACTCGAGATTCCATTGCAGAACTTAATGTCTCACATGTGACCCAAGCCAGCTCGAACCCACATCGACGAGAGACCTAATGGTTAAGAGTCAGCGCCCTTTCCAACTATACATGTAGACCACGGAGGCTCATTGAGACCCTCGTCGTAACTTCCCAACATTTTATCGGTTTAAAAGAAGAAGCCAAATAAACGAGTTTCAAAGGAAATAAAGAGCATATTCTATTCTTTGCTCCAAGAAACACGTTGTGGAGATTTGTTAGAATCGTCTCGGCGAGGCGATTCTAACAAATACCCACGAAACACGATGTGGAGATTTGTTAGAATCGCCTCGGCGAGGCGATTCTAACAAATATCCACAACATGTGTTTCTTTAAGTATTAAATTCAACATTCTTGGTTATCTCAATTAGTCCGGGCCTTCGTGGCCTGGTGGATAAGAGCGCTGACTCATACCGCTGTGGGTTCGACACACGTGAGACGCCAAGTACTGCAACGGTGGTTTTTCTCCGGGTACTCCGGTTTTCGCCCACCTCTGATTAACGACCGGCTCGATATGAGTGAAATAATCTTAAAAGGGCCCTAAAACAAAACCAAAAAATCTCAGATTAGTCGGTAGGAGTCGCTCAATCATACAAGAAGTGCAATGTACTGGGTAGCCGCTTACGTTTAAGCCTGCCCAGGAAAAGTGAGCATAGGTAAACTGACCGGCTCAAAAAGCACCTAAAAAGTGTTGACTGGGCCGTTAAACTCCAAAACCCACAAACAAACACACAAACAAACAATCAAACGAGAAACAAAATTTGAAGTGACGTAGTAAAGTTTAAGTGTCGTTATGAAATTACCTGATACGGAAGGCAACATCGTAACATTTATGTGAAGACACTGTTCGCTATCATAAATTAAAAGTTTTATCGTAATCATATACTCTGTCAAAAAAGTAACTATACCAACTTCCCGGTAAATTCCAGTAGCTATCCCATATCTGTTCAGCTAAGATGGCTGTAGACATGCGAATCGGACGGTTAGCTTCAAAATGCACAAAGTTGCATTTGCCCACACTATTCTGCACAAGAGTTGTCTTGCAATGTGTGCCTACAAAGATGTTGCAAGGAATTTGGCATTGCGCATGCGCATATGATCCTTTTTGTGTCTGAGATGAAAGTTCATATCCAATGAGCATCGAAACTCACATTACCTTTACAACATCTCATGATGCTGCACTACAATCAAGGCTTTAATTCATGAAATTCTCAAATTATCGCCCTTGCAATTAAACATATAGCAATTTTAAAACTGTCGTTATTTCTATTCATGTAATTCAATTTTTGCAATTTCTTTAAAAAGCGATTTGTTGCCACCATTGCTGTTGACCATAATGGAAAATAATGTAGAAAATTCATGCAGCATTTAGCACTACCGTTTGCAATTTTCTATGGAGTTTCAATTGAATGCAACATTTTGCACACAACTTCAAAGAATCAGAGGCCTATAATTGATAGCCAGTTTCTCTTAGCAAAGGGAACTGCAGTTCCAAATCTTTGTGAATAGACACACAGGGCATCTAATAAAAGGTTACATGAATCAAATTTTAGAAATCTTGTGCTAAGTGCATTTTGTATGGTGTTAAATCTTGGCATTTTTAATTCTTTATTCTGCGAAATTGTCACAGTGACCCCTTGGGTGTTTAAAACGATAGCACAGGCTGGCGAGTTTACACAAACAAAAACTGTTTGGGCTTTTGCATGAAGAAGTGAATCCTCTAACCGTAGCAAAACAAATTTTGTGTATTTTTCATTTGTAGTAACCATGGCAACATAAGCCATTTTATGTATAGGAACCTTTTTGACTGAGTATATATTGTAGTTTGTAGTACGACTGTCTTGTTTTGGTTTGTTTGAGTTGGGGTTTTACGACCCCGTCAACACTATTTAGGTCTTGTTGGAGACGTTGCTTCCTATTTTGTAGGATTTTTACCCGACAATGAGATTAAATGACATCTCAAGCCCTGTCGCCCAAAGAAACAGCTAGGGTGTATAACTATGAGGTGCCGTTTCACTATAAATTCCCTCTTTTTATTTCACTAAATTGATTTTGTGATATCACAAAATCGATTTTGTGATATCACTAATTATTATGTGATATCACTCGTTATTTTGTGATATCACAAATTCGATTTTGTGATCTCAAAAAGACTGAATTTGATTTCACTAAATCGAATTTGTGATATCTCAAACTCGATTTTGTGATATCACAAAATTGACATGATTTGTGATATCACTAATTCTTTTTAGTGACATCACTAATTCTATTAAGTGATATCACTAAATCGATTTTGTGATATCACTAATTCGATTTAGTGATATCGCAAATCCATCTGAATTTAGCGATAGCACAAAATTTATTTTGTGATATCACTAATTCGATTTAGTGATATCACTAAATAGGAGTGAGTTTCTATTATCACTAGATAGATTTTGTGATATCACAAATTCATGCTTTCTTTTCGATCTTTTTGAATAATGAGGGCTCCCAAAATGATCACGTCCGCCCCCGCCCATCGGGGCTTGAAGAAATTAATGGGCTGCATAATGCTTCCATGCAGAGCTGAAACTGACCGAACACGAGTACTGACCAAGTTTACAAAAAACGATGACCCTAGGTTGACCTTGACCTACTTACGCCAAGGTGAAATTTGGTTTCTTTGGCTTAACACTGAGAAAAGGGTAAAACACTGCATTTTTTTTTCGGAAACTTTTATGGTCTATGACATGAGAATAGATACAAAATGAATGTGTATGAATGCTTAAGATCAAGGTCATTCCGTGGCCTTAGCCCAACGTCACTTGGATTGCAGGTCCATTGACATTTCAAGATTTTTTTCTCTGAAACCACTGCGCGAGTTTCATTTAAATTTTATATGCAGCCTTAGGATAGTGAGGGTATGAAAATTTGTTCGAATGGTCCCGGTCACATGACACATGACAAAGATGGCCGCCATGCTCAAATATGGTAAAAACCTTAACAAAAATCTTCTTCTCCAGAAACACTGGGCAGATTGTCTTGAAACTTGGTATGTATCATGAGGCGACTGAGTACTATCGAGTTTGCAAATATTATGACCTTGGTTGATCTTGACTTATTTTACGCCAAGGTCAAAATTTGTCCCATAGCCTTTTCAATGGGAAAATGTTAAAACAATGCATTTTCGAAAAATATTGTGGTCTATCACATGAGAATAGATACAAAATGAATGCATACGAATGCCAAAGGTCAAGATCATTTGGTGCACATGAAGTTTCAGAAAACTGGCTCAGAGCTTCCGAAGAAGATTTAAACTGACCATGGCAACCATTTTGGTCATGTAAGCTGGACCATTTGAACAATCTTTCATCCATTGTATATAAAATTTAAGTTGAAAAGTTGATGGACAACTGTGGCAAAAGTCGCTGCAGGCGCGACATAGCCTTCGGCGGAATTCTTGTTATTGGTTGCCATAGAAGCCAAAATGAATAAAAAATGAGAGAAAAAAAACAAAAAAGCAAAAACTTCAAAATCATCTCCTCAGAAACCATATGAGGCTAGAATTATTCACCATATTTGCTTTTACATGTTTTTTTTTTATGAAACTCTGCTCTTTAGTTTGGTTGCTATGGCGATTTAGAGTTTCCATACATACACTTATAATGGTGAAAATGTAAAAAAAACAACAACAACAAAAACATTACCTGCCAAGCAATCAATATGAAGTTTTGAAAGAGGATTTCAAAGGGTTCCCCGGGTTACGCCTGGAACATGCCCCACCCCTCCACTTCATTAAAGGCCTTATATCTCAGAAACCTTTCAGATCCCCATCCCTAAACTATATGTATTCTTGTTCTTTATGGTAATACGCACACAGAGATACCAAGCTGGCCCATACCCCACGCCTCCACTTTATAAAAGGCCAAATATTGCAGAAACCATTCAAATCCCCGAGGACGCATTCAGTGACACCATCCGGGAGCCCCGTCATGTATGGAGGCAATGCCGCCTCCACTTCATAAAAGGCCTTATATCACAGAAACATTTCTGACCCCACCCATATAACATATATATTCTTATTCTTGTTCCTTTTAATAAGACGCTTCAATGACACCAACCTAGGGTGGGTGTGGGTCCTGATGCACTGGGGCCATGCCCCATCTCCTCTACATCATTAAAGGCCATACCATATATCTGAGAAATTGTTCAGAGTCCCACCCTAAACCTTATTTTAAGTTCATTTATAGGACTTTAAAGAAAAAGGAGATGCGCCGAAAATAAATTATTGAGAACGTTTCCTAACTTAAAAGCTATACCATAATTATATAGTAGCAATATCACTCTGCATATCCATGCAGTTACAGTTTCATTATGAATATGAATCACCAAGTCAGATATCATATGAGCCCCGCCAAGCGAATTTGTGTCTTCGAGCATTCCGTCATGACAAATTTTAACTGTGCATGCCCAGTCATTCAGAGGGGCCAGGGATATGGCTGTCTGTCTGAAGGTTCCTCTTGATTTACTGCTTGTATGAGCGAGCAGCGAAGATTTTGGCGAGACTGCGCGGATGCGCAGGCTCGCCTGAATCTTCGCTGCTCGCATAGGCGATAAGTACCAAAATCGCTTGACGGGGCCCATTTGTTGTTTTGATAATGTAATGACTGTCATCTTAACATACATGTATGTATCATAATAACTGTCTGCCGTCATTAGCTCACCTAACCGAAGATCACGGTGAGCTTTTGTGACCGTGAGCATTTCCGGCGTCGTCGTTCGTCGTGCATCGTCCGTCGTCTGTGCGTAAACTTTTCTTGTGAACACACTAGAGGCCACAGTTTTTGTCTAATCATCATTAAACTTGCTAAGAATGATCATTAGGACAATATATCGGTCCATGTTGGTTTAGAAAGTAGGTCAGTAGGTCAAATCAAAGAAAAACCTTATGAACACTATAGAGGCCACTGTTTTGGTCCAATCATCATTAAACTTGCTCAGAATGATTATCCTGACAAAATCTGGGTCAAGTTTGAATATGGATCATCTCGGGTCAGATGGCAGGTCAGTAGGTCAAATCATAGAAAAACCTTGTGAACACTCTAGAGGCCACAACTTTGGTCCGAACAACGTTAAACTTTCTCATATTATGATTAATGTGACAATTTATCGGTCAAATTCGAATATGAGTTATGATCCGTCAGAGTCAGTACGTCAAATCATAGCAAAACTAGGCCACAGAAATGTTCCAATCATCATCAAACTTAATCAGTATGACACTATTGGGTCAAGTTCGGATATGGGTCAACTCCGATCAGAAAGTAGGTCAGTAGGTCAAATCATAGACAAACCTTGTGAACACACTGGAGGCCACAATTTTGGTCATTTCACCATCTAATTTGCTCAGAATGATCGTCTTGACAATATCTCGGTCAAGTTCGAAAATGGGTCATGTCGGGTCAAAAAGTAGGCCAGTAGGTCAAATCATAGAAAATCCTTGTGAACACTCTAGAGGCCACATTTTTGGTCCAATCGTCAACAAACTTACCGGCCCCGATAGCTCAGTTGGTATAGTGTCCGCTCCGGGGAACGGGAGGTCTCGGGTTCGATCCCGGGCCGCGACATACCAAAGTCGTTACCATTCGCAACCAGACACCGTCGTGATATGAAAAATTATTGAAAGCGACGTTAAACCCGAATTCACACACACACACACACACACACACACACACACACACACACACACACACACACACACACACACACACACACACACACACACACACACACACATGTCTAGCCTACCACATGAGGTACACATAACGAGGAAGTTGGTGTGTGGTGTGTGTCCGTCTGTGTGTTATAAGTACATGTAAAACATGTAGAGGTATTTCTCAAATGCACACACAGTACAACATTGCCCTACCGAGGTGTACCACCTCGTTAGGTAATACAAGCCCTACAACGTTATCAGGAGGTATTTTCATAAAACACTCATATAGCACCCTTACACCCACTTAGGTATAATGGGTAAATAGTGCATACCGAGGTAACGGAAAAAAGTACCTCGGTATATTTTTGTACCTCGATATGTCGGTCTACTGCCCAAAAAGTACCTCAGAAAGATAGCTTCACAAACTCACACACACACACACACACACACACACACACACACACACACACACACACACACACACACACACACACACACACACACACACACACACACACACACACACACACACACACACACACACACACACACACACACACACACACACACACACACACACACGCGCGCGCGTCAACAAACTTGTTCTGAATGATCATATTGACAATATTTCGATCAAGTTTGAATATGGGTCATGTCAGGTTAAAAAAGTATATCATTAGGTAAAATCATAGAAACACCTTGTGAACACTCTAGAGGCCACAGTTTTGGTCCAATCATCATCAAACTTGCCAAGAATAACCACCTTGACAATATCTCGGTCAAGTTCGAATATGGGTTATGTCAGAGTAAAAAGTAGGTCAAATCATAGAAAAACCTTGCGAACACAATAGAGGCCACAGTGTTGTTCCAATCATGATCACACTCGCTTTGAACAATATCTCATATGTCCTAACTTTTGAACCATTTGAGATGGTGTCTTCATTGTCTTCATATTTGGCACGTATGTTCCTTGTGCCAAAGGCTTCCCACTTTTGACCTGTGACCTTGACCTGTGTCCTACTCTATCATAACTTTTGAACCATTTGAGAAAGAGCTTTCATATTTGGCATACAGGTTTCTTGTTACAAGGGCTTCCCATCTGTACAAAAATTTGACCTATGATCTTGACCTTTTGTCTACTTTGTCATAACTTTTGAACCATTTTAGATAGAGCTTTCATATTTAACATATATGTTCCTTGTGATAAGGGCTTTCGACTCACACAGAAATGACTTGTGACCTACTTTATCATAAGTTTTGAATCGTTTGGGATTGAGTCTTCATATTTGGCATGCAGGTTTCTTGTGATAATGGCTTCTGACCTGCGTCCTTAACTTCGACCTGTGACCTACTTTATCATAACTTTTGAACCGGTGGCAAGGACTTCTCACTCATACAATCTTGACTTGTGACCTTGATCTTAACCTGTATACTTGTAAGTCAGTTCTGTATTGCCAAAGGGAACTACTGACTCATAAGTCTAGCTTCAGACAGATGCACCGCCTTGTCACCATGAAGCATTGTAAGTTAGACTGTGCCAGTTCATCTTCGTATGGTGCACTAAGAACTGACCCTCACTCTCCACACAAGGTATACAAGTCAGCTCTGTATTGTCGATGGGAACTTTTGAAAGACTTCATCCTCAAAAGGAAAATAATTTCCAAGGAATGCTCTATGCATGGGTGACCCTCTTACAGAGTCACTCCACTGAATATAGTTGTCACCGGAACTAAAAAAAAACCATACAACCCTTAAAATGGCTTCTACTCCTAAATATTTGAAATAATTTCACAGAAATGTATCAACCATTCACGCCACCTTATATTACCTACTATTTTATTTCTACAATAAGGATCAGGTGAGCGATCGACAGCCATTATGACCCTCTTGTTATCCCCACGTTTTTTTAAAAAAAGTGGGGATATTGTTATCGCCTCCGTCCGTCTGTCCGTCTGTCCGTCTGTCTGTCTGTCCGTCTGTCCGTCTGTCTGTCCGGCTATCTCCTCCTAAACCGTTAGCCGGAATTCAACCAAATTTGGTATGCGAGTTGCTTACATGAATGGCTTGCGCAAGAGCACATTTTTTTTGTCCCCGCCCCCAGGGGCCCTGGGGAGGGGTCAAAAGGTCAAATATCAATAAAATTCAATTACAAAGTCAATTTTGAAGATTTTGATGCCAAACTTTGCACATGTACTTAGTTATGAAAAATGTAAAACATATTGAACGGGATTTTGGCTGTGACCCCTAGGTCACGCCCTGGGGGTCGGACTTTGGGGGGGGGGGGGGGTGTCGGGGGTCAAAATTAAAGTTTTTCAGAACATAGTCATGTTGCATATCTATGCGAAGGGGATAATGGGTAGAATAAACTACAAGTAAAATTTTGACCCTGGGGTCAGATTGGGGCCCTGGGAGAGGGGTCAAAGGGTCAAAATTTAAGTTTTTTGGAACATAGTCATGTGGCATATGAAATTGAAGGGCATGATTAGTAGAATATAATACAGGTAATATTTTGACCATGGAGTCAAATTAGGGCCCAGGGTGAGGGGTTTTCGGTACTTGGCCCCTCTGTAGAAAACGTGGGGATTTGCGATGGCGCGCCATCGACAGCATTCTAGTTATATTTGTAATTGACGATATTGAATATAAGATCGGCGCGGAAGTTATGTGTATGTTTTTCTCCTTAATGTGCTTGGGTAACACTTTTATCAAAGCAAAGTTATTTTTGCATTTTGCTATAAATGGTTTGTTTGTTTATTTGATTTGAAGTTTAACATCCCCGTCAAGACTGTAAAGGTCATTTTGGAGATGTTGCTTCCATTTTTGTGGGACTTTTACCCGACATTGAGATGAAATGACATCTCAAGCCCTTTTGCTCAATGAAACCAATAGGGTTTATAAGCATGGACGGTCCGACTCGCACCTCTTTGCCTGGGCAGGCTTACACCCTCTAAGCGGATTACCAGTACTCGTGCGTTGAATTATCATGCAGCCCATCTATTTCTTCAAGCCCCGACGGGCGGGGGCCGTGCTATAAGTGGAGCACTAACCATCATCAGAAACCATGTTCAGAAACTTATAGACAATTCAAACACAGCACGCCTATATAGGCAATGGAAATTATACAACAAATCACGGCAAGGAAGAGCGTGCCGAGTGACATCATTAAAACTGCCAAATTATGACGTCACTAGTCGATTTCCTTGACGCTAGACGGTGTAACATAATATTCTCGCATCGAAAATGTTAGAAAAGGATATAAATGCATGTGTTTCAGTCGATAATTTTAGCGGGATTTCTACTAACAATGGCGAAAAGTTGAGAGATTTTGAAGGAAACAACAACATTATTGCCGATTTTCAGCCTGTTAGAATCGAAATAGATCAGCTTTAGTTTGTGATTTGTTGAGTGATAAATTACAGTCTGTCGGTCATTTGAAAGTAGTCAAATCTACGCGCTCGTGATTTGATCTACTTTACAACTGACCTCCAAACTGTGATTTATTATCCCCCCGCACAACATAGTTGTGAGGGGGGATATACCATTTGTCCCGTACGTACGTACGTACTTTGTCAGCGCTCTAGCGTCTACATTTTTTGACCGATTTTAATATAACTTCACACAAATATTCCTTATGCAATATCTCGAGCGAGTTCGACTTTCAAGGTTATGACCTCAAGGTCAAGGTCACTGTGGCTATTTTTAGAAAAACTTTGTCATCGCTCTAGCACCTACATTTCTTCACCAATTTCAATATAACTTCACACAAATGTTCCTTATAAAATATCTCAAGCAAGTTCGACTTTCAAGGTCATGACCGCAAGGTCAAGGTCACTGTGGCTATTTCTAGAAAAACTTTTTCATCGCTCTGGCGCCTACATTTCTTCACCAATTTCATTATAACTTTGCCCAAATGTTCCTTATAAAAATATCTCGAGCGAGTTCAACTTTCAAGGTCATGACCTCAAGGTCAAGGTCACTGTGGTTATTTTTAGAAAAACTTTGTCATCGCTCTAGCGCCTACATTTCTTCACTGATTTCAATATTACTTCACACAAATGTTTCTTATGGCAATATCTCGAGCAAGGTTGACTTTCAAGGTCATGACCTCAACCTCAAGCTCACTGTGGCTATATTTAGAAAAAACTTTGTCATCGCTCTAGCGCCTACATTTCTTCACTAATTTCACTATAACTTCACACAAATGTTCCTTATAAAAAATATCTCGAGCGAGTTCGACTTTCAAGGTCATGACCTCAAGGTCAAGGTCACTGTGGCTATTTTTAGAAAAAACTTTGTCATCGCTCTAGCGCCTACATTTCTGCACCAATTTCAATATAACTTTACACAAATGTTCTTTATAAAAATATCTCGAGCGAGTTCGACTTTCAAGGTCATGACCTCAAGGTCAAGGTCACTGTGGCTATTTTTAGAAAAAACTTTGTCATCGCTCTAGCGCCTACATTTCTGCACCAATTTCAATATAACTTTACACAAATGTTCTTTATAAAAATATCTCGAGCGAGTTCGACTTTCAAGGTCATGACCTCAAGGTCAAGGTCACTGTGGCTATTTTTAGAAAAACTTTGTCATCGCTCTAGCGCCTACATTTCTTCACTGATTTCAATATAACTTCACACAGATGTTTCTTATGACAATATCTCGACCGAGATCGACTTTAAATGTCATGACCTCAATGTCAAGGTCACTGTGGCTATTTTTAGAAAAACTTTTGTCATCGCTCTAGCGCCTACATTTCTTCACCAATTTCAATATAACTTCACAATGTTCTTCACAATATAACTTTATAATGTTCCTTATAAAAATATCTCGAGCGAGTTCGACTTTCAAGGTCATGATCTAAAGGTCAAGGTCACTGTGGCTATTCCTTATGGCAATATCTCTACCGCCCACGCCCATAGGGGCTTGAAGAAATATATGGGCTGCGTGATGCTTCCACGCAGAGCTGAATCTGGCCCGCACACTAGTACTGGTAAACCGCTTAGAGGATCTAAGCCTGTAGAGGAACAGCGGTGCGAGGCGGACCGTCCATGCTAATAAACCGTATTGGTTTCATTGGGCGACAGGGCTTGAGATGTCATTTCATCTCAATGTCGGGTAAAAGTCCCACAAAAATGGAAGCAACGTCTCCAAAATGACCTTTACAGTGTTGACGGGGACGTTAAACCTCAAATCAAACAAACAAACAAAGCAATATCTCTAGCGAGTTCCACTTTCAAGGTCAAGGTCAGTATGGCTATTTTTAGGAAAACTTTGTCATCGCTCCAGCGCCTACATTTCTTCACTAATTTCAATATAACTTCACACAAATGTTTCTTATGACAACACCTCGAACGAGTTCGACTTTCAAGGTCAAGGTCACTTTGTCTATTTTAGAAAAACTTTGTCATTGCTCTAGCGCTTACATTTTTCACCAATTTAAATATTACTTCACATAAATGTTCCTTATGACAATATCTCTAGCGAGTTTACTTTCAAGGTCAAGGTCACTGTGGCTATTTTTAGAAAAACTTTGTTATGGCTCTTTCGCTTACATTTTTTCACCGATTTCAATATAACTTCACACAAATGTTCCTTATTACAATATCTAGAACGATTTCGACTTTCAAGGTCAAGGTCACTGTGGCTATTTTTAGAAAAACTTTGTCATCGCTCTAGCGACTACATTTCTTCACTGATTTCAATATAACTTCACACAAATGTTCCTTATGACAATACCTCGAGCGAGTTTGACTTTCAAGGTCAAGATCACTGTGGCTATTTTTAGAAAAACTTTGTCATTGCTCTTGCGCTTACATATTTTCACCAATTTCAATATAACTTCACACAAATGTTCCTTATGACAATACCTCGAGCGAGTTTGACTTTCAAGGTCAAGGTCACTGTGGCTATTTTTAGAAAAAACTTTGTCATCGCTCTAGCGCCTTCAATTGCCGATGGATTTTTATAGAACTTGCTTTGACTTTCAAGGTCATGACCTCAAGGTCAAGGTCACTGTGGCTATTTTTAGAAACATTTGTCATCGCTCTACCGCCTACATTTATTAACAGATTTTAATATAACTTCACACAAAATATGCTTATGATTATATCTTGAGCAAGATCTTCTTTCGCGGTCATGGCCTCAAGTCAAGGTCACTATGGCTATTTTTAGAGAAACATTGTCATCACTCTAGAACCTACATTTATTGATGGATTTTTAAACAAATTTTACACCAATGTTGCATATGATAATATCTCAAGCAAGTTGGACTTTTGCCATTTCAATGTTTTCCACACATGAAGTTGTCTTGTGCGAGGGGATTTGTATCGCATGCGATACCTTGTTTCTCAACAAATCACAGTTAGAGCTGATCAATTTCTTAAGTAGAGAAGCTTTTTTTTAAACCTTTGTCCATGTTTTGTGACGATGGTAAGTGCTCCAATTACAGCAAAATTCAAAAATAACTTCAAACCTTCAAGCATTTTGTTGTTTCTGAGGAGAAATAAATATGCTGATAACTTCCGCACTAATCATTTTTATCATGTACAGTTAAATTCCTGTATTAAGACCGCCTCTGGGACTGTTCAAAAATGGTCTTTAAGACCACTTTTGAACAGTCCCAAAGGTGGTCCATTACCAGAGGACACTTCAGGCAGATAACACATAGAAAGATTAAGTGCAACCTTCAAATTAAGCTTTTTAAAGCAGAATTAGTCTTAAATTTATGTGGTCTTAATAGCGGAATTTCACTGTATTTGTATGTTAGTTGTAGAAGTCCTTCAAGGGCTCCGTTAGAAACCAATTTCTTGCACACCAGACAATGAAATCCGTAATTTTACCCTTGGATAGGAATTTATGTTCTGACCCTGGTGTTCCGACCCAAAATCGAATATGATCGCGTGTTTGATAAATGCACCGGTTTATTACGACCTCGCATGCGCCATCGTTAAGGTTGACGTCACAGCACGTAACGTGACGCCACTAAACATTCCTGTAGTGTCAATACAATATGGCGGACGTCGGTAACCGAAGTGACTGCAGCATTAAAAACCTGCGCTAAGAAATGGAAGGTATGCAAGAAAAAGAATCCTATATGGGTGCGAGGGGTGGATAGAAAAATCCGTCCCTCGGGATCACTGTCCGGCACCACTCGGCAAGCCTCGTGATGCCGGACAGTGACCCTTTGGACGGATTTTTCTATCCACACCTCGCAGCCATATAAGATTCTTATAGTATCTGTAATTTGCAAAACTTATTTCAGGATATCTCAAGAAATCCGAAGTTCATCACTCATAAGTTGACAAGATCTGACCTGGACCAGGGAATGCTTGGTAATGATTATTTTACCTATGCAGAATACTAAAATAGATACATTTATGCCTTTAAAATTTTTAATATTGTTTTGTTTTTCTTTCGGCCCCCGCCCATCGGGGCTTGGAGACATGATGCTTCCACGCAGAGCTGAAACCGACCCGCACACGAGTACTGGTAAACCGCTTAGAGGATCTAAGCCTGTCCAGGCAAAGCGGTGTGAGTGGGCCCGTCCTTGTTTATAAACCCTATTGGTTTCATTGGGCAGCAGGGTTTGAGATGTCATTTCATCTCAATGTCGGGTTAAAGTCCCTCAAAATTGGAAGCAACGTCTCCAAAATGACCTTTACAGTGTTGACGGGGACGTTAAACCTAAAATCATACGGTCAGACCAGTACAGAATACTAAAATAACACGTCTATAGATACATTATGACGGTTAGATTTTTAATATTATTTTGTTTTTCTTTCGGCCTCCGCCCATCGGGGCTTGGAGAAAAAGATTGGGCTGCATGCTGCTTCCACGCAGAGCTGAAACCAACCGCAAATGAACACTGGTTAACCGTTGAGAAGGTCTAAGCCTCCCCAGGTAAAGTGGTGGGTGTCGAACCGTTCATGCCTATAAGCCCTATTGGTTTCATTGGGCGGCAGGGCTTGAGATGGCATTGTATCTCAATATCGGGTAAAAGTCCCACGGAATTGGAAGCAACGTCACATGACATTAGTGTTGACGGGGACATTAAACCTCAAATCCAACAAACAAACATTGTTTTGAATGGTGCTGATTAGGTCCCCGTCATGGTCTAAAAGGTATGAAATTAAAGTAGTTCATTTGTACCCTTCCACAGTCCTATTTTTCCTACAAAAGTGGGCCTTTGCATGGGCTTCTTGGAATACAGTATTTATATTTGCACACATGAAATACAGCAAAAGACAAAATCGGAGACAAGCACAGCACAGCACATCACGAAAACACGCCTGTATAATGTTAACACCCTTGAACCCCTCTTTTATATAACAAAACTGGGATTTAAAAGGGTAAACCTTATTTTCTTATTTCTGCTCTTAAATATAGATTGTTGGTACTCGTTAGAACCGCCTCAATGAGGCGGTTCTAACGAGTACCTACAATCTATATAATGAGCAGAAATAAAAACAATATCACAATTTTTCATCTTAAAGTCTTCGTTTTTTTCGGCGGTAAAGACTACAATGTATTTGTATAGGCGCGTTTTTGCAATGCGTCAACAATTTCCACCAAATGATGGTTTCATAAACATTAGAGCTGGATAATTATAAGAGATTGACTTTTCTCCAACAACCACCACAAAATAGAAAAAAAAGAAAGAAAACACATCAGTATAAAATGAGGATCGCATACCCACGTGTTAAAATACTTAAAACGGCACGATGGAATTCTATGAGTTTACTGGTTTCAGAAAGGTGAGAACTTCTGGCACTTGTTTGTTTGATTTGAGGTTTAACGTCCCCGTCAACACTGTAAAGGTCATTTTTGAGACGTTGCTTCCAATTTTGTGGGACTTTTACCCGACATTGAGATGAAATGACATCTCAAGCCCTGTCACCCAATGAAATCAATAGGGTTTATAAGCATAGACTCGCACCGCTTTACCTGGGCAGGCGTATATCCTCTAGGCGGTTTACCAGTACAGGGTCGGTCTAAGCTCTGCGTGGAAGCATCATACAGCCCATCTATTTCTTCAAGCCCCGATGGGCGCGGGCAACTTCTGTTACTACCTTATCTGTAATCTGAGAAAGGTCTGAAAGAGGTCTTCTCTTAAAGGAAAGAATCTTATCCTCAGGTGCAATTTCTTTTATTTAACAGTATACGTCATCGTCGAAAGGGTAGACACAACATTTTCGGCAGAATTGCCTCCTAAAGTGGTTGAGTGAGGCAAAAGTGACGTGTATCTTGCGTCACTAGTGTGTCCAACTGATATTGGATTACAGTTATGGGCAAGGCCTGCTGTCCTTGCAGCAGATAGGGTTAGAGGGGGACATTGTTACTTCTGTCTTAACACTCCCATCCATTTTCTTCTTTCTCACCCCCATCCCACCCCACCCCTGTCCCTCATCTCCTCTACTACCTCTTATAACGGCCCCGTCTATCGGGGCTTGAAGAAATAAATGGGCTGCATGCATGATGGCAGAGCTGAATCCGGCCGCACACGAGTATTGGTATACCGCTTAGAGGATCTAAGCCTACCCAGGCAAAGCGGTGCGAGTCGGACCGTCCATGCTAATAAACCCTATTGGATTCATTGGGCGACAGGGCTTGAGATGTCATTTCATCTCAATATCGGGTAAAAGTCCAACAAAATTGGAAGCAGCGTCTCCAAAATGACCTATATAGTGTTGACGGGGACGTTAAACATCAAAATAAACAAAAACAAACTATCTCCCTTCCTCTGGGAGACGACACAAAATTACCCACAAGGGTTGACGTGTCGTTAAAACCAAATCAATCAATCAATCAATCAATCAATCAATCAATCAATCAATCAATCAATCAGATCCTTAAGAATTGTCTCACTTGAAAGTAACCTATTTGTCAAGGGTCCAGCAGTTCAAAGCATTGTTAGCTTAACGAGATCGTTAGTGGTCAAATTGTAAACTGTTCTAGCAAGTAAAATATCTAATACAGTGGTATTTTTACTGAACAAAATGTGAGCAGCTTTTGCATCTGCATTTTATCCCTTTTCCTCAACTCGTTTTATAAATTCAATAATACATGAACACTCATGTAAGGTCCCCTATATTTGCCATGTTGAATAATCAAAGTTTTAGCGATACATTTATTAACGATGTCATTAACCCATTAACCCATTTAGTACCAGAAGCCCTAAAACGGGTAATTGGCAAACAGTGCAGGCCGCGATCAGACGCCGCGTTCTGATCAGGGCCTACACTGTTTGCAAAAAGTTCATCATTTTCCTTAATAAATTTTGAAGAAACACAACCTGACACCCCTAAATTTCGAAATGGACGCCTGCCATATATAAGGTGGAAGATTCCATTTTGTAATAAAAGGGTTAACGATGTCTTTAATATTGAACAACTGGCGCCACATCTGTTTGTTTCGGTGTTTCAGGAAACTGCTGGTTTGTGGCAGCTGCCTCGCTAATTGTCAGTGGTCCTGAGAATCAATATAAAAGAGTGATACCACCTGACCAGACTTTTGATGAGGACTCTTATGCTGGTAAGGTATATTTGTCATAGTCTGCCTTAAGCCTTGACATGCTGAATTTTTTATTTCTTGCACACCAGACAAGGAAATCCGTGATTTTACCCTGTGATAGAAATTTATGTTCTGACCCTGGTGTTCCGACCCAGGCAACAAACATAAATGCGCTTCAATTTTATTCAACTGCCAGAACTACTTCCGCACTACTTTTATTTTGTGAACAATATACATGTGCGAGCTGTCAAATGTCGTGCAAGAAAAAGAATCCAATATTGGGTTCTGTTGCAGACGGGCGTTTCCAACCCTCGGGATGACCGTGCTGAGCGGAACCTCGGCGTAGCCACATCCACTACTGATTATCAACCAATCAGATCACTTGATGCAAATCATTGCAACAAATTCATGAGCTGAATGACAAACAATGAAGATCCTGATCAGATGGCTAACAATGATGCTCCTGATCAGATGGCTTCATGGCTTTTGAAGAAGCAGTCTGATCTGGATCTTCATTGTTTGAAAGATAAGAAATATCCGGGCTCAGCAGGACAAGGGTTAAGATAACAAGACGTTCCGTTGCGGTTAGAAACATTTGTTATATTCACACATTGTGATTATGTTATGACCACATTTCGAACATGTTTCGATGCAAAAATAATTTTATAAAAATGTTCTTTAATTAGCATACGTATGTTAATGAAAGTAAAACCCTTCAACTATAAAAACAGAAGAAAGAACACACCAGTATACTTCTGTTGTACATCAAAAGAAAAGATTTTGAAGAAGAACAATGTTAAAATTTTGTTCTCAGCAACTAAGTGGCGAAAAACAAATACAAAGGAGATATTTGATTTATTTATAGCTCCACTGGCCGAAGCCCAGCGGGGCTTATGTTATGGCCCTGTGTCCGTCGTGCGTCCGTGCGTCCGTGCTTTAACTTTTTTCTTTAAACATCTTCTTCTCCTAAACTGCTTGACCAATTGTAGCCAAACTTCACAGGAATGTTCCTCACAAAGTCCTCTTCTAAATTCCTTCAAAAAATTTTGTTACATGCAGAACTCTGGTTGCTATGGCAACAACCACCCCACCCCCGAAATAAAAATCTTTAAAAATATTCTCCTCCAAAACCGCTCAATTGGTGTCATTCCTATTTTGCATGAATGTTCCGTGGGTGGACCTCTGTCAGATTCCTTGAGGAAATTTTGATCAGGCAAAACATGGCCGCCATGACCACGCCCCTTAGCTTCTATAGCCTTATAAAGAGAACAACTTTAACAATCTTCTTCTCTGAAACCATAAGGCCTAAAGCTAAGATATTTAGTATGTGGCAAAGTTATGTAGTCACCTACATAAATCCTGCAAACTATGCCTCTGGGCCCCGGGGCTTATTAGCTCCCATAGACTTATAATGGAAAAAACTTGAAAAATTTTCTTCTCTGAAACTAGAAGGCCACGAGCTTAGATATTTAGTATGTAGCAGCTTGAAGTGTTCAACTACATACATCCTCGCAACCATGCCCCTCGGGTCCAAATTGGCCACACTCTGAGGCTCATTAGCTCCCATAGACTTAAATTGGGGAAAAACCATGCCCGTGGGGTAAAAAAATTGGCCACGCCCAGAGGCTCACTTATAATGGGAAAAACTTCAAAAGTCTTCTTCTCTGAAACCATAAGGCCAAGAGCTTTAGATATTTAGTATACAGCAACGTCAAATGGTCACTCACATAAATCCTGCCAACCATGGCTATGGGGTCCAGATTAGCCATGCCACTGGGCTCATTATCTTCCATAGACTCATAATGGGAAAATAACTTCAAAAATCTTCTTCTCTCAAACCATAAGGCCCAGAGCTTAGATATTCAATGAATAGCAACGTTAAATGTTCTCCTACATAAATCCTGCCAACCATGTACCTAGGTCCAAATTGGCCATGCCCCGAGGCTCATTAGCTATCATAGACTTATAAATGGAAAAAACTTCAAAAATCTTCTTCTCAGAAACTATAAGATCCAGATCTTAGATGGTAAGTGGTCGCCTACATAAATCCTGCCAACCATTTCTCTGCGGTCCAAATTGGCCTCTCCTCGGTGCTCATTAGCTCCCACAGACTTATACTAGTATTTAGAATGTAGCAATGTTATGTGGTCACCTACATAAATTCAGCCGACCTTGCTTCTAGGATTTAGAAAAAAAATCTTCAAAATGGTCAATTGGATGGTTTCTATTGTAATTTAGAATGAATATTTCTCGGGTTGATCACTTGTCTTTTTAGCCCATTGCATACAGGAAACCCCTAAAGGGGCACCTTGGCAAACAGTGCAGACCCAGATCAGACCCCGCAGAACACCGCGTCTGATCAGGGCCTGCACTATTTGCTAACAGAATGTTCCGTCAAAAATAGAATAAAACAAAAAATAGGCCTGACACCCCTAATATGACAAATGGACTGGTCCAACATGTGGCAATGGAAGAGTCCGCTACTATGCAATGTGTTGATGTAATAAATATGACAATTGTCTGAATATAGCCAGTGGAGCAACAGGCCCTCTTGGATCTCTTGTTTCAGTGAAAGATCGATGTTTATTCAACGAATGAGAAGTATTTTCATGAGTAGCGAATCAGCAAATGAAATTGGTGTCGATGGGTGAAATAGGTTTATCCTAGCAATGCTCTTGCGTATGTAACGTGGCGTTCGATTGGATAACGACAGTATTTTCTGCGAAATAGGTCAGTCACATAACGTCGCTTTGCATTGCCTAACACGGTTTTATGTTGCGATTTGTGCAGGTACTGCGAGTAAAGTAAAGTAAAGTAAAGTATGTAAGGTAAAGAAAGATAAAGTTAAGTATATAAATAAGTAATTTGTAGATAGTACATTTTAACAAATGAATGATTAAATGCATTTGAATAGGGTTACTGTATGAAAATTGTTATCAGAGAGGTTTATTGTCGGTTTAACGTTTCAGAATTCCACATTATATATATATAGCTCCGCTAATGCGTCGCCGTGAAACTAAATTTCCGACCGTAAAACCGACACAAATGACACTTTTCAATACAGTTAACCCTTCATTAACCAATTTATCACCAGAAACCCTAAAACAGGTACCCTGGCAAACAGTGCAGGCCCAGATCAGACGCCGCAGAACGCGGCGTCTGATCAGGGCCTCCACTGTTTGCAAAAAGTTCAGCCATTTTCCAAATAAATTTTGGCAGGTACTTCATACTCCGTGTCCTGAAATCTCACTTGGGCAACTGTGCTTGTAAATCAGTGCTTTAAAAATTGATGCTTGCAAATGTTTCTATCTAAATTTAAAGGTCTAAGATTTCAGGACACGGAGTATGAAGTACATAGTACAAGGGCTTTCATATAAACCCCCTAATAGGGATGAGATTCAGGACACGTTACACAGAATGAAATTCAGGCTAACAGAGGTTCCGGGGTGTCCTGGAGTCTCTGATTTCACTGTTAATTGAATTCTACTCATTTTACTTACGTTACTGATCTTCACATCAACACTATAAGTAAAATAAGCAAGTTTACAGTATTCTACTTAGGTTACTCAGTTTACTTACCTGGCACTACAGCAGTATAAGTAAACTAAGTAGATGTCAAAAAATCTATGCACCTCGATCCAAAATACATGCTACTTAAAATTAAATGCAATTAAATGCAATTGATAAAATAGAACGATTTTACATAGTTTTAAGAGAAATAACTAAAATTTGCTGACCAGAACACTGAAGCATGATACTATAATACGGAAATGAGCTAAGTAGGATGAGTAACATAAGTAGGCGTATAGCTAACCAAGGATGGTACATGTATCAACCTCACTCTTAAGATAAGCTAAGTAACGTAAGTAATGTAAGTTGACTAATCAAACCAAAGAAAGTCAATCTTGATATAACAGGATAAGTACAAGAATAAGCGTAAGTAACCTAAGTAAACTAAGTAAACTAAGTAACCTTGCATGTCTCTTATGACAAAAGCTACTACCATACCAACAATGCTAAGAGTAAGCTAAGTAAGATAAGTAACCTAAGTTGAGGTTATATATTTGATCCATGACTATGAGCAGTGTAAGTAGGATAAGTAAGGTAAGTAACATAAGTATGGTAAGTAACTGATATACCAGTAACATCAGCGACACCAGAGTAAGTTAAGTAAGCTAAGTGAAGTAAGTAAGTAAGTAAGTAAGTATTGTGGTTTTATCTCAGCACATGAGTAAGCTGAGTAGGGTAAGTAAACTAAGTAACCTGAGTAGAACTCTTAAGTAACATAAGTAAATGTCCTACCATCTACAACAGCCATATCAGAGTAAGTTAAGTAAGCTAAGTAAACTAAGTAGGCGTCCTGGTCACTTCGATGTGCAGGGTAAGTAGGATAAGTAAAGTAAGTAACCTAAGTAGACTTATAAGAACCAAAAGTAATGTAAGTAACCTCTCCGCCAGCTACACCGACCATACCAGAGTAAGTTAAGTAAGCTAAGTAAACTAAGTAGGCATGGTGGTCACTCCGAACAGGGTTGAGAAGGGTAAGTAGGATAAGTAAACTAAGTAACCTAAGTTGAATTCTAAGTAATATAAGTAAGATAAGTAACTACTCCAGCAGCTACGCTACCCATGTCAGAGTAAGTTAAGTAAGCTAAGTAAACTAAGTAAGCGGCGAAGTCTGTCCCAACGATGATAAGCAGGGTAAGTAGGATAAGTAAACTAAGTAACTTAAGTAGAATTATAAGTAAGGTAAGTAAGTACTCCATTAGCCACTCTACCCAGACAAGAGTAAGTTAAGTAAGCTAAGTAAACTAAGTAAGCGGCGAAGTCTGTACTGAAGATGATGAGTAGGGTAAGTAGGATAAGTAAACTAAGTAACCTGAGTAGAATTATAAGTAACATAAGTAAGGTAAGTTACTGCTCTACCAGCAACGCTACCAATACCAAAGTAAGTTGAGTAAACTAAGTAAACTAAGTTTGCGACCTTGTCATCCCGAACAATGATTAGCCGGGTAAGTAGGATAAGTAAACTAAGTAACCTAAAACGGAATTCTAAGTAAGGTAAGTAAGGTTAGTAACTGTCCTACTACCTACACCACCCTTACCACAGTAAGTTAAGTAAACTAAGTAAGCGGCAAAGTCTGTCGCAACGAGGATCAGTAGGGTAAGTAGGATAAGTAAACTAAGTAACCTGAGTAGAATTCTAAGTAACATAAGTAAGGTAAGTAACTACTCCACTAGCCACTCTACCCAGACCAGAGTAAGTTAAGTAAGCTAAGTAAACTAAGTAAGCGGCGACGAATGTCCCATAGAGGATGAGTAGGATAAGTAGGTTAAGTAAACTAAGTAACCAGAGTAGAATTCTAAGTAACGTAAGTAGGGTAAGTAACTACTCCATTAGCCACTCCATTAGTTTACTTAGCTTACTCAACTTACTTTGGTATTGGTAGCTTTGCTGGTAGAGCAGTAGCTTACCTTACTTAAGATACTTAGAATTCTACTCAGGTTACTTAGTTTACTTATCCTACTTACCCTACTCATCCTCGTTGGGACAGACTTCGCCGATTACTTAGTTTACTTAGCTTACATAATTTACTCTGGTATGGGTAGCGTAGCTGGTGGAGTAGTTACTTACCTTACTTATGTTGCTTAGAATTCAACTTAGGTTACTTAGTTTACTTATCCTACTTACCCTACTCAACCCAGTTTGGAGTGACCATCGTGCCTACTTAGTTTACTTAGCTTACTTAACTTACTCTGGTATGGTTGTTGTAGCTGGTGGAGGGGTTACTTACATTACTTATGTTACTTATAAGTCTACTTAGGTTACTTACTTTACTTATCCTACTTACTCTGCACATCCTTTTACGAAGTGACCAGGACGCCTACTTAGTTTACTTAGCTTACTCAACTTACTCTGGTATGGCTGTTGCAGCTGGTAGGACATTTACTTATGTTACTTAGTGTTCTACTCAGGTTACTTAGTTTACTTACCCTACTCAGCTTACTCATGTGCTGAGATCGAAACCACAATACTTACTTACTTACTTCACTTAGCTTACCTAACTTACTCTGGTGTCGCTGATGTTACTGGTATATCAGTTACTTACAATACTTATGTTACTTACCTTACTTAACTTACTTATCCTACTTACACTGCTCATAGTCATTGATGAAATATATAACCTCAACTTAGGTTACTTATCTTACTTAGCTTACTCTTAGCATTGTTGGTATGGTAGTAGCTTTTGTCATAAGAGACATGCAAGGTTACTTAGCTTACTTAGGTTACTTAGGTTACTTAGGTTACTTACGCTTATTCTTGTACTTATCCTGTTATATCAAGATTGACTTTCGTTGGTTTGATTAGTCAACTTACATTACTTACGTTACTTAGCTTATCTTAAGAGTGAGGCTGATACATGTACCATCCTTGGCTAGCTATACGCCTACTTATGTTACTCATCCTACTTAGCTCATTTCCGTATTATAGTATCATGCTTCAGTGTTCTGGTCATCATATTTTAGTTATTTATGTTTAAACTATGTAAAATTGTTCTTTTTATATCAATTAATTAGCTTATTGCACTTAATTTTATGAAGCATGTTTTTTGGATCGAGGGGCATAGATTTTTTGACATCTACTTAGTTTACTTAGATTACTTATACTGCTGTAGTACCAGGTAAGTAAACTGAGTAACCTAAGTAGAATACTGTAAACTTGCTTATTTTACTTATAGTGTTGATATGAAGATCAGTAACGTAAGTAAAATGAGTAGAATTCAATTAACAGCGAAATCAGAGACTCCAGGACACAAGGTCAGCCTCAGCTCAGCTTACTTTACTTATCTGACAATGATGACTGATAAGTAATCTAAGTAAAGTAAGTAAATACCTCAAGACTGCTTATTTCGCTCATTTCCGGACGAAAATTGGATAAGTTGTGTAAGTAAACGACACAGAAGGCATGGATAGCGCTTTTAGATGAATTTCAGGACTCGGAGTATGAAGTATAAGCCGAAATTTTGATGAAAACACAACCTGACACCCCTAAATTTTGAAATGCACTCCTGCTCTATATAAGGAGGAAGATTCCATTTGATACAAAAAGGGTTAACACGCAGTCTGCTTGTAACAATTTCAGGTGTATTTCGGTTCAATTTCTGGTGGTATGGTAAATGGACTGAGGTTATAATTGATGACTATCTTCCGACGGACGGCCGACGGCTGATATACTGCCATAACTGGGAGGAGAAAGATGAGTTCTGGGGTGCCTTGCTGGAGAAAGCATACGCCAAGTAAGATACAGTCGAACTTCAATGGCTCGAACATCTCCTCACGAAAACACGCCTATATAATTTTGACCCCCCTTGAACCCAACTTTTATATAGTAATACTGGGGTTTTCAGGGGTAAACCTTATTTTTCTTTTTTATTTCTGCGCTAAAGTATACCCTGAACCTGAACCTTCGCTGCTCGCATAGGCGATAAGTACCAAAATCGCTTGACGGGCCCCATATAGTTCCTAGAAAAGTGCCTATACACATACATTGCCTTTTATAGATCATTGTCACAGTCTCAGTTTGCAAACAAAGTGAGACAACGTCGAATTAACATCAGTCAGTGTCGAAACGCTAAATCGACGCCGATTCAGAGCCGCTTCGACGCTCTTTGCCAGCTTCACCGTCGTAAAAGCTTATTTTGAATATGAACAGGGGGGATGGGTATTATTTTTACAATTTTACATCCCTCTTAAGATTATTTCACTAATATTGTGCCGGTGGGCAAAAATCGGAGTTTCTATAAATTTTATATCCGTTACCTGGATATCTGACTCAAGTGGACATCCCAGTTGACCCCAATTTGTATAGATAAAACTGGGGTTTACGGGGGTATACATTATTTTTCTTATTTTTGCTCCAAGACATAGGTTGTGGGTACTCGTTAGAACCGCCTCGATGAGGCGGTTCTAACGACCACCCACAACCTATACTGGCAATGAAAATAAGAAAAATATCACGGATTTTTATCAGAAAAGTAGCCATTTTGGAGAGGTGAAAAATTGCACTATGTCGCACGGGTTTGTTATCGTAATGTGATGTAATAAATTGTCTGATGTTAGATGATTCTCTGTTGCAAGATGATTGGACCCAGAAATCTCACACTGCATGAGAAAAATTTAGGGCCAACATACGGCGCAGCGACAGCTGTTAAGAAGTATTGATTGGTCGCAAAGATAATAATTGTTCTAAAAACAAAAATAAAATGCTGAGTATGAGGAAATTTCAACGTTTACATCAGGAGAAATAAACACATGTGGTATATTATCCACCATTTTGCGGCCTCTCTTAAAGAGCTTTACTCATAAAATAAAGAACTCGCCCAAACTCGCCATAAGGAAATTCTCTACTGTATGAGTATTCAGATGAGTTGTTCCCCCCTTATACGAGGGCAAGTCAATAAGTAACCAGTCTATCCCATTTCAAATTGACCAAGACAGCCAAGATTTTCATGCCTTGTTTCAATACATGTTTTAGGCATAAGCGCAAAATGGCACCCTTATCGTGTCATTCACTCATAAGATATTGAATGTCATTCATAACTAGCGATGCAAAGGCAAGCTTTTCATCAAAAGCTGAGTACAGTACTTTATTTCGATACTTGTATTTTAAAGGGAAAACAGGTCAGGAAATACATTGCGAGTTGACCAATGTATATTGATGTTCTGCACCATCGTATGTCTACGAAGGCTGATTGATATGTTGTGAGCTCCATATTGAAGGATTTGAATTTCGTCGGACATATTGTATTATTTTTTCAACATAATCCCCTACAGTATCTATACACTTTTCAGCGGTATTTAAGGGCCTCAGAGACACTTTTATAGAACTCCTTTTCTTGGCTGATCAGAAAGTCATCAAGTGCAGATATGACGTCATCGTCGGACTGAAAGTGGATGCCTGAAATAGCCGTTTTCAGTTTTGGAAATAAATGAAAGTATGATGGAGCGAGATCAGGTGAATGAGGTATATACTGAGTCAATTTAAAGCCATAATCGTGAATAGCAGCCATAGCAATGAAAGACTTGTGAACAGGAGCATTGTCCTTCTGGAACAATTAACACACCTTTAGTGAGCTTTCCGCGGCGCTTAAGTTTAATATTTCCCGTAAATACGTCAGAAGTGAAGCATAGTACGTGCCATTGATTGTTTGTCCCTTTTAGAGATAATCTATTAGCAGAATACCATCTGCAGCCCAGAAAATCGAGGCCATAATCTTCCCAGCTGATGGAACAGTCTTTGCCTTCTATGGCAGGGGTGAGCCAGGATGCCTCCATTGTTTCGATTGTTGTTTGGCCTATGAGGTAAAATGATGGACCCATGCTTTATCCAAAGTGACTAACCTCTGAAGAAAGTTGACCGGATCTTCCTCAAAAAGGTTAAGATTAGCACGCGATGATGTGCGCCCGGTGTGCTTCTGATTATGTCAGAAGTCTTGGTACCCATCGGGCCGAAAGCTTTCTCACTGCAGGTTCCTCTGTCAAAATGGAATGTACTCTTTCCTGTAAAATGCCAACTCTACTGGCTATCTATCTTTCTGTGACTCGCCTGTCAGTCAACAATATCAATGACTTTTTTGACCATTTCAAGGGTCGCATCATTGACAGGCCTTTCAGGACGGGGGCCACCCTCAAAGATGTGTCTGACACCCACCTTTTCACTGTAGCATATCAGGGGACAGCTTTTCCTAGTGTTGCTACCATATCATTATGGATATCCTTAGGTGTTAAACCATTTTTATGCAAACCTTGGATCACTGCTCTTTCACCGATTTTGTCCATTTTGTAAAAGCTGCTTGTCTTGTTTACTTTAGAGTGCTAACCCGTCGATATAAACTGGCCAAATGAGACCAGTCCTTGGGTACACGTCTCTAGATAGTGAGAGAATAGTAGGACTTGAAAAGAACATCCCTGCGTACCTCCTTGCATACGAGGCTCACAACATATCAATTAGCCCTCGCATGTATCAGTTAAATTCTGGGTTGGGAAATTCAAACGCGATAGGACGTATTTAGAAGACAAAAACAGGTCTGGACGCCCATCGGATGCGATCGATGAAGAAATGTGTAACAAAGTACGGGATCTGGTGTATTCCGATAGGCGACTTGAGGTGGAAGAAACAGCGAATGCATTACACATTTCATATTGTAGCATTTCAACAATTTTACATGATCGCTTGAGTATGCGCAAGCTAACAGCCCGTTGGGTCCCAAAATCCCTTAAGAATCGGAGAATCAGTATGCAACGCATTGTTGAAGCGGTTTTGGTCAAAGGAAGATGATTTTCTTTCACGCCTGGTGGCTGTAGATGAACACCTGGGTCCATTTTTATGAGCCAGAGAATAAAACTTAAAATCGCCAGTGGGTAGAGCCGGGGTCTCCGAGGCCAAAGAAGTTCAAAACGCAACCCTCTGCTGGCAAGGTGATGGCAACTGTATTTTGGGACGCACAAGGCGTTGTTATGTTGTGGACTTTCCAGTCAAGAAAAGAACAATAACACAATTATGCAACTTTGCTCGACCAACTGAGAACTGCGGTCCGTGAAAAACGCCGAGGTAAACTCTCCAAAGGGAGTCTGCTCCAATAGGACAATGCAAGAGTCCACACTTACAAAAATTGCAATGGATGCTGTTAAGCGGATGGGTACGAGCTAATACCGCATCCCGCCTATTCTCCAGACTTAGCTCCTAGTGACTATTTCCTATTCCCAAACTTGAAAAGGGATATCTGTGGACGTCATGTGGACGAAGAAGTCGTGGCGGCAGTTGAGGAGTTGGTCGGAAACTAGTAATCTGGCTTCTTTAACTCTGAACTGATGGTACAGGAACAGCGTTGGTCTAAGTGTATCATTCTAGAGAGCATCTACATCGAAAATGAAGAGATCGACCTCACCCAGAAATTAGTAAGGCTGTTTATTTTGTTGTTGTTTTTTTATTGACTCGCATTCGTAAGTCCTAATTAAGTGACATGCAATTAAAACCAACATACAGTATACTAACCACGAACTCCGCTGAGCTGCTGAATTGGTTAACACCGGCCCCGAGGCTATAAAACTTTTTTCATGCTCAACTCACTTGATCACGAAATTTGTACTGCCGAAAAGTTTCAAAAGCCCATTGTTGGCATTTGTAAAATTATGAGCCGGGCAAATAACACTCTATGAGCCGGGCAAATAACACTCTCTACTGTTTTGAACAGAAATACTGTCGTCTATGTTTGTATTTCAAAGTTTATGGGCATGACAAATTTCATGCTCAAGTGAGCCGGGCATGAAGAAAGTTGTATAACCTCTTGGCCAGGTAGCTCTTTAACACTGAAAATGTTATTGTGATATTTCTAGTAACATTAGCTAAAGAGAGATTGCTGAGTATTTTGGGCGAGGATTCTGGCCACGTAAAATCGATTTAAGCCCCACAGTGAGATTCGATTTCGCTTACCGTTCAAAGGCGGTTCTTCTGTCGCGGTTTATTTTTTTAGCTCACCTGTCATGTAATGACGAGGTGAGCTTTTGGGATCACTTTTCGTCCGTCGTCCGTCGTCAGTCCGTGCGTGCGTGGGTTCGTCCGTCCGTCCGTAAACAATTTCTTCAAACGACATCTCCTCCTTAACCACTGATCGGATTTTGACCAAACTTCACAGGAATGATCCTTAGATGGTCCCCTTTTAAAGTTGTTCAAATGGTTCCGGTCCGTTGCACAGCTAGGTCACAGGAGCCAAAAATAGATTTTTTCACCGAAAACTTAAAAAATCTTCTTCTCTGAAACCACAAGGCCCAGGTGTATGATATTTGGTATGAAGATTCATCTAGTGGACCCTACCAAGATTGTTCAAATTATAGTGCTGGGGCCAAAAATGCCCCCGCTCCGGGGCCATTTGGTTTTACATGGGCTTATATAGGGAAAATCTTTAAAAAATTTTCTTATCTGAAACCGCAAGGCCCAGGTCTTTGATATTTGGTATGAAGCTTCATCTAGTGGACCCCTACCAGAATTGTTCAAATCATAGTGCTGGTGCCAAAATGCCCCCGCCCGGGGGCCCTTTGGTTTTACATAGGCTTATACAGGGAAACTCTTTAAAAATCTTCTTCTCTGAGACCGCAAGGCCCAGGCCTTTGATATATGGTATGAAGCTTCATCTTGTGGACCTCTACCAATATTGTTCAAATAATAGCCCTTGGGCTAAAAATGCCCCCCGCTCTGAGGCCCTTTGGTTTTACATAGACTTATATAGGGAAAATCTTGAAAAATCTTCTTTTCTGAAACCACAAGGCCTAGGCCTTTGATATTTGGTATGAAGCTTTATCTAGTGGACCTCTACCAAGATTTTCAAATTATAGCCCTCAGGCCACAAATGCCCCCTCCCCGGGGCCTGGTTTTACATAGACTTATATAGAGATAATCTTTGAAAATCTTCTTCTCTGAAACAGCAAGGCCCAGGTCTTTGATATTTGGTGTGAAGCTTCATCTAGTGGACCTCTATCAAGATTGTTTAAATTATAGCCCTCAGGCCAAAAATGCCCCTGCCCCAGGGTCATTTGGTTTTACATAGGCTTAAGTAGGGAATATCTTTTTAAAAAAGTTCTTCTATGAAACTGCAAGGCCCGGGTCTTTGATATTTGGTATGTATCTTTATCTAGTGGACCTTTGCCAAGATTGTTCAAATTATAGCCTTTGTTGATATTTGGTATGAAGCTTCACCTTTTTAGACCTCCCTCAACATTATGCACATTATAGCCCTGGGGTCCACTTGTTACTCTATGAATCAGGTGAGCGATCCAGAGCCATCATGGCCCTCTTGTTTATGGTTTGTCTTTGGGTGTCTGTGATGCTTATATTATTTTATTTTGGATAGCCTATTGGCCATTTTTGGGAAAGTGACTGTCCTTTTGGCTTTCCGCTATTGATGTTTCCATTAGGTATGTTGTTTCATGTTTGTGCTTCTTTCCCTTTGGTGTCTCTGATGGGAGCTGTGGGTTGATTGTATCAATTCCTGATCATTGCCTTCACTTCTATTAAGTACTGGAATTGTTACTTTGCAGTTTTGTATCCCACCTGTAGCTAAATCATATGGCGACAAGATTTCATTTTGAAGCCTCATCAGAAAGCCTGGAAGACTTTTGAGTGTAAGCTGCCATCACTGGCCAGAGGGTACCCACCCATCACCTAAAGACCGGTTCTAAGTATTTTGTGTTGTATTTTATAGATTACGAGGAAACTACGAGGCGTTAGATGGTGGTAAACTGCAAGATGCTCTTGTAGACATGACTGGAGGACTTGGAGAGGTTATAGAAATAACAGATGAAATTAAAAGTGATAAAGATCTACAAAACAGTCTATATGATCTCATGTGGAAAAGTTCACAGATGAACTCCATGCTGGGGGCTAGTATCAATGTAAGCACTATATATAAATGTATGATAATAAGGAATATATATTTTTAGCTTTAACCAATAGAAAATGCTTCGAGTAATGTATTTGCATTTTGGTCTATTATAAGATTATCACGATTTTACAAAGCTTGGAAGTTTTATACCTCCTACAGCTTTTCATTTCAAGAGTAGGCCACTGGGTGACATGCTTATTTCGTTTTGTCGCTTTTAATTGCAATATGTCCTCTTGTAAGAGTGCTGGAAATGTACATTGGCTCTTTTCTAAAACCTGGAGCGCTTCAATAGCTCGGTTCGCGGGTTCAATATTTGCAGGATTCTGCAGCATTCTTTCGTGGAGATTGATTATGAAATCGTACGGTCAGCCTCTCAAGCAGGATAGGTGTCAATTTCTGGTGATAGAATATAAGAATCTTCCATGGGTGTGAGGGGTGGATGGAAAAATCCGTCCCGAGGATCACTGTCCGGCATCACCAGGCTTGCCGAGGGACGGATTTTCTGTCTACCCCTCACACCCATGTAGGATTCTTTTTCTTGCATATCTTCCATTTCTGTGCGTGACGTTTTAATACTGCAGTCACTCCGGTTGCCGACGTCCGCCATATTATGATGACATTACAGTGATGTTTAGTAGCGTCACATAACGTACTGTGACGTCAACCTTAACGACGGCGCATATGAGGTCGTATTTAACTAGTGCATTTATCAAACACGCGGGAATATTCGATTTTGGGTAAGAACACCAGGGTTGGAACAGAATATGGATTTCTTCATCTATTGTGGTTAATCGATTATATAAGCCTATACAGAAGTATGGTTAGATAAACTGGCCAGCTCGGTATGACCTAAATAACGTTGACCAAGCCGTAAAACTCCTAAAACAAACAATCTAAGACCCGGAACGGAAACGGAGCTAAGCTCGGAATGGATCATCACGAAAACACGCCTATATAATTTTTACCCCCTTGAACCCCACTTTTATATAGTAAAACTGGGGTATGCAGGGGTAAAGTAGAAGTAAAACAAAAGTCAGGAATCGATACAATTAACTTACTCCACCCATCAAAGACACCAAAGGGAAAGAAACACAAACATTAAGCGACCAGACAATAATGGAAACCTAAACAAAGGAAGGCCATAAGGACAGTTACTTTCCCACAAAATAGCCATATGGCCATCCAAAATAAAAAGACACAAGTGATACACACAGTAAGTAACAAACAACAACATAAATAAATCGCCACAGAAGTACCGCCTCGGAACGGTCAGTGGAAAGATTTCCACTTGTGGGGGGGGGGGGGGGGGGGGCTTAAATCGATTTTACGTGGTCACAATCCTCGCCCGCCCTTACTTCCGCCGCGATTTAGACAAATAATTTGTTCAGTCCGCATGAAGGCCTCCTTACTCATCAGTGCAACATCTCCGTGAACACAAATAATCAAAGAACCACAGAGGTGAGACAACGGTCAGGACTCGACAGCAAGAAACCACTGAAATGCTGGAGCAAAAGAAAACCAACAGTTAGACTCCGATGGGCCCGACCAGAGACAGAGCTCTAAGCAGAAATAGAAAAATATCACAATTTTTCATCTGAAAATTTTCGTTTTTACGGCGGTAAAGTTTACAATGTAAAAGTATAGGCGTGTTTTCGTAATGCATGGAAACGCATTGAGTAATGACTGGAAAAGGCATAGTAAATCATGGAACGGAATTATGTGTTGAAATGGTGGGGATAATGGAACGAAAGATTTCCATGTCATACAATTAATGCAAAAGTAAAGTATCGTAGTCGCAGATAAGATTGACTAGGCGGACCTACTCAGGTGTTGTCAATATCTGTCAAATTCGCAGAGTCCACCAGAAGATTCGGTAGAGTGCCTTTCTATGACCAAATGGCCATATACACCACAGCTTTGTTTGTGTTACAGTTGAATTCACACAATCGGGTGACTTGGTTTACCTTTTGTTAATAGAAGATTCCAAAGGTAGGTACAAACGATAGCTCCGCCTAGTCAATGTTATCTGCGACTTCTATAACAACGAATGATGTACAATAAATTTAAACAATTTTATTTGTCAGCAGCACTTTGGGGAGATGTCAATTTCAACACACTTTGAAAACACCGGTCGCTAAAAATAAACATTGTTATTATAAAGGCAAAACAGATGCACCTTGAATATATTTCTGTTTGGTTTACATCTCTTTTCCCTTTGTATCTGATTATTTAATTTCTAGACATTTCAAGAAAGTTTGCCCATAGAAACGACATACACGTTAAAGCTTCTCTAACGTTAAGGACGTTTCCAGGTCCTTTTAAGCTCATTAGAGCCGAAGGCTCCAGGGGAGCTTATAAGATAGGCAGTTGTTCGTCGTCTGCGTCGTCTGCCATCAACACTTCAAAGGACATTTCCTCTGAAGTCGTTTGAGCCCAAATTTCATCTGTAGCATTCTTGGCTCGGGGATTGAAAGTAATAGGATTTTTAAAAAATGAAAAACGACTGTTTAGTTTGGTTGCTATGGCAACTTAGAGTTTCCATAGAGTTATAATGGGAAAAATTGATACATGGCATTTACTGCAAAGCATTTGCAGATATTTTGAAAAAAATATGTAGAAATGTTCCTTAGGGAATCTTAATCTGCCAAATGATTTTAGTCCTACTGCTTATGTTTATTGGTTGCCATGTTAACCAAAATGCTAAATAAAAAAAATAGGAAAAAAAAAAAATACTTAAAAATCACCTCCTCAGAAACCATATGCTCTAGGGGTAGAGACTTAATAGAAATATTAACGATATTAGCCTTTACAGTTTTTTTTAATGAAAATCGGATCTTTTGCTTGGTTGACAGGGCTACTTAGTGTTTCCATATACTTATTAAATGGGAAAACTTAAAAATGGCTTTTACTGCCCAGCCATTGGAGATGTTTTGACAAAAGTTTTGCCGAAAAGTTGCTAGAGTAGTCTTCTATCAGCCATATGGTTTGATGCCAACTGCTCAATTTTATTGGTTGCTATGGGAACCAAAATTCGAAAAAAGGTACACAATACTTCTTAATATCTATTGAGAAACCATATACTCCATGAGATGAAACTTTATAGAATTTTTCACCATATTAACCTTTAAAGATTTTGTGTTTTTTTATGAAAATCGGTTCTTTAGTTTGGTTACCGTGGCAACTTAGAGTTTCCGTAGGCTTAAAATTGGGAAAACTGAAAAAAGGCTTTCACTGCAAAGCAGTTGCAGATGGTTTGGCAAAAGATTTATAGAAATGTTCCTGGAGTTGTCTTCTATGAGCCATATGATTTTGTGCCCGCTGCTCCTTTTGACTGATTGCTATGGAAACCATATTGCGAAAAATAAAAGAGAAAAAAATACTGATCTTCTCGGAAACCATATGCTCTACGTAGAGTAAAATTCTTATAGTAAGACCACTTTTGGGAATGTTTAAGGCCACTTTTAAACAGTCCCAAAACTGGTTCATGCCCAGAGAACACAAAGAAAGATAAAGTGCACCCTTCAAAACAATCTTTTAAAAATAGAATAGTCTTAATTTCGTGGTATTAATAGTGGAGTTTCACTGTATTAGCCTGTACAGATATTATTTTGTTTCTGAAAACCGGTTCTTTAGCTTGGTTGCTATGACAACTAAGTTTCCTTAGACATACTGGGGAAAATTGTAGCGTCCTTGGACTTGGGCTGCCATGGTTTATCAAAATACATGGCTGCCAGAGGACAGAGCCAACCAGAGCTTTGGTGAGCAAAGTGGCCAGCTTGCCTCTTGTTTATTAGATACGGTCTTAGCTCTCTTCATTAAAAGATTCGAAACTCTGTTACGAAAACACGCCTATATATATATACATTGTAAATTTTACTGTCAAAACAACCAAAATTTTAAGATGAAAAATTGTGACATTTTTTTTATTTCTGCTCAAAATATATATTTTGTGTACTCGTTAGAATCGCCTCGATGAGCGGTTCTAACGAGTACCCACAATCTATATTTTAGAGCAGAAATAAGAAAAATAAGGTTTACCCAAGTGGGTTTCAAGGGGTCAAAAGAATATAGGCGTGTTTTCGTGATGGTCTTTCCGTTACTCCGTTTGAGCTGTGCTATTTCTAGATCTATGATACCATAGTTTTTTTGTATAGAGGATCTTACACTTGTGGTCATTTCATTTGAAATTTATAAAATTTGCCTTTGGTGAGTTTTATAAATTTCATATGAAATGACCTCTAGTGTAAGATTCTGTTTATCATATAATGGTTTTAAATCGGATTTTGTTGCTGAAAAAGGAACAATTTCGATAGAAAACATAGGGGTCCTGACGTTACGCACCAGTAGCAATGTGTTATTTCACGCGCGATCATACGATTATTATGACATGAGGTTATATGATATGAGCCGGGGCACAGCATTTCCTACAACTTACATGTGCGCCCAGAAAACAATAAGATCAGCCTGCGCGTCCATATAGTCTAACCAGAGACTACTCTCGCTGCATGAAGGAGCATTGGGCCTTAGCTATCTTCAGAGCGCAAACGAAGTCTTCGTTAGGCACACATATCTTTTTGTAGGTTTTGTCGAGCGCTGGCTCATATATATCGTTTTACGCCTCCACTACATTCACCACTGGCCAGCTGTTCAATTGCTACTTTGCTGCAGTACAAATTATATGTTTTCATTTTGTTTTTCTTTTTTGTTCCTAGCTGAATATTAGTTTCATATTTGTGATATGTGTTTGCACTGCCTTCCAGTCATAGACCACGCAACCTTGTCCATATTACAAAAACATGCCTATACACTTACATTGTTCACTTTACTGCCGGAAAAAGGAAACATTTATTCCGAAAAATTGTGATATTTTTCATATTATGCTCGGAATATAGATTGTGGGTACTCGTTAGAACCGCCTCATCTAGGCGGTTCTAACAAGTACCCACAATTTATATATTAGAGCTTAAATAAGAAAAATAAGGTTTACCCCTGTAAACCCCAGTTTTACTGTATTAAAGTGGGGTTCAACTGGGTCATAATTATATAGGCGTGTTTTTTCTGATGCTACGCCTTCAATACATTCACCACTGGCCATCTGTTCAATTGCTACTTTACTGCCCAGGGCCCGGTGCTTTGCCAGTCTTCATCTGAGAGATAGCCTTCTAAACCATGTCAATAGTGATTGGGATGGGCGGCACTTCCACTGGTGGTTCATCAGACAGGTGGTCTGGGTCCCAGTCAAACTCAACATTGAATAGCCTTTAGTAGTGTTCTAACCAGGCCCTCTGCTTTGAGCCTTCACTAATTGACATCTCCCCTGCATCATTCTTTACTGGTTTGTCACGTACAACATCGGCATTCTCTTTTCTCATCTGGTTACCAAGGCGGTATACTTCTGAGGACTAAGGGTCAATATTCTTGTAGATCTTCTTCTCAGCTTCTTGGCGAGCATGGTGCACCGCACGTCTGGCTATGCGTTTGGCCACAAGATATGATGCACGAGTGCCCTTTCCAGTCTTTCATGCCTTAAAGACTTGCCGCTTGGCTGTAATGACCTTATTAACATGCTCATTCCACCACCAGGTTTCGCGGCGCCAGTGCTGAAAACGTCCTGGAAATTATTTCTTGTCTGCGATTCTTTCTAGTCTGGGGGTGACTGCAGTACAAATGATATGTTTTTCTTTTTTTTCCTAGCTGAATATTAGTTTCATATTTGTGATATGTCTTTGCACTGCTTTCCATTCATAGACGATGCAACGGAGATAACTTAAAATAAGTCTTAGCGCATATCTTCAAACTCTGTATAGTCAAATAAATACAGTTAAATCCGAACCAATATTAAAATCGAAACATGGAGGCAAGCGTATGAAACCCGGGAAGGGACATGACTTTTTTTTGATAAGTTGTCTTGTGCGCACAAGTTATTAGTGTGTGCGGACAAAATAATATCTTGTTCGCACAACATATTATCTTGTCCACACAAGATAATATCTTGTGTGCACAAGATAATATGTTGTGCGAACAAGATAATATCTTGTCCGCACAGGATAATATTTTTTTTGCACAACGGCCCAAGGTCTATGTTGTGCAAACAAGATAATATGTGTGCACAAGATATTAAGTTGTGTGAACAAGATATTATCATCTGCACACAACAAAATAATATGTTGTCCACACTAGATAAATTATATTGTCCGCACACGTTAATATCTTGTGCGCACACTTAATATCTTGTTCGCACAACAAATAAAAAAAATCATGTTCCTTCCCGGTTTCCGTACAAACCTCGTAAGATGCATTAAATGTTCTAAAAAAGGGTAATCCTTTGGAAGCAAGGACTACAGTATGGAACTGAAAATTATGGAGTGTGCACTATTTGTCTGGGCCAGACTGGCTTGTTTCAGCCAATTTGGCCTCGTCAGTCACCCTCAAACATTTCCTGAATTTCGCAGTGAAACCAATGCTCCTAAAGGACTAGAAAATATAACCCACACTAAGATGAAGGACCCTCAGCTGACCATTTTCATCAGTATAATACTCAGACTTGAGCTCCATCATGCTTTGAATGCTAAGGTTTTAACTTTACATCACGTGAACAAGTCCGTGAAATGAATACCCCCTAAACCCCACTATATAAAGAGAAAATTGGGGTTTACGGGGGTATACATTATTTTTCTTATTTCTGCTACAAGACATAGGTTGTGGGTACTCGTTAGAACCGCCTCAATGAGGCGGTTCAAACGAGTACCCGAAACCTATGTTTTGGGTGCTCGTAAGAACCGCCTCATAGAACCGAGCACCCAAAACGCATGTTTGCAAATTAAATAAGAAAAATATCACGGATTTTCATCAGAAAAGTAGCCATATTGGAGATGTAAAAATGCACTATGTCGCACGGGTGTATTATCGTCATGACCGGATCACCGAGTCTCATTGATATCAATATCTCTGCAGCTTCCTAAGGGTTCTGCCAGACCTGAAGTTCGGAGAAACAACGGTTTATACATGGGCCATGCTTACAGTATATCTGCTTTGTTAGTGGTGAGTACACTTCGTTTGTTTGTTTGTATTAGAGTTTAACGGCCAAGTCAACACTATTTTAGGTCATTTTTGAGCCGGTCAGTTTACCTATCCACACGTTTCCTTGGCAGGCTTATACGTAAGCAGTTAACCACTACAGTGCACGTTCTTTCGCCAGAAACTGACAACTGCCCTTCTTGAATCAGCAGAAGGGAATGACCGTAGAAAAGATTTCATGATCAATCTCCACGAAAGAATGTTGCCGACCCCGGCAGGTATCGAACCCGCGTCCTTCTGATCACCAGTCAGACGCGCATCCGACTGAACTACCGAGGTCGGCGAGTACACTTCGTAATAGCAGTTGGACATTCTCTAAAGAACAACCCGTTTGACTGAGCCAGGACACGGCAAAACATACATGAAGACCTGTACGAGCACTAAAGGCTGGGATAAGTCTGTGCATTCACCATAGCTCCGGTAAAGCGCTTTTTCCATCCGAAAAGTTCGATATTTTTCTTATTTCTGCACAAAAAAATATGTTGTACCTGTCGGGGTCGGCAGCATTCTTTGGTGGAAATTGTTCATGGAATCTATTCCACAGTCAGTCTCTCCCCTCCGCTGATTCAAGAAGGGCAGTTGTCAGTTTCTGGCAAAAGAATGGGGGTACTGACCGGCTCAAAAATGACCTGAAATAGTGTTGACTGGGCCATTAAACTCAAATACAAACAAACAAAACATATTTTGCGGGTAATCAGTAGAAGCGCCTTGGCGAGGCGCTTCTAATGAGTACCACAACATATGTTTTTGTGCAGAAATAAGAAAAAATAATATGTGGAAACCCGTCTTATTTGAGGCCATCATTCAGCCAGTATATCAAAAGTTATTTCCCCTTTTCGAATAGCCCGGAGGCTGTGGAAGCTGATTTAGTCAAATAAGACTGACCAGATCACACAATTCTTATGATAGGTTTTGTCATGCGCTGGTCATTATGATAGGCATAAACTTAACGTTATGGACTTGATGACCTATCTTTATAGGATAGCCTCTTTGTTTCCTAACTGTGTTTTAGTGTTGTATATGGAATGGGCACCACAAACGTGTTGGTGTAACATAGAATTTCTTTTTAAACCTTACGTATAGATAAGACTGCAGTCCATACCAAGCTTTAAGGAAGTCATCTTTTCAGAGTCCATTTGTACAAATACCCCTCTTTTTAACACTGTTTATTATAACCTCAAGGTGTCCGAATGTTTAGGATTTTTACAGTATGAAGATGTGGGATAAATCCTTGTTTAATTTGCTGAAAACTTAAAGTGACATTACTTAATGTGACATTACTTAATTTGTTTGGCACGAATGACGTTTCTCGCGGGAGAGAGAGAGAGAGAGAGAGAGAGAGAGAGAGAGAGAGAGAGAGAGAGAGAGAGAGAGAGAGAGAGAGAGTAGCTCTTGCACTACCACTGAACTTTCTAAATTATTAACTTCCTGTCTTACTGCTATTAAAACGCATGTAATTAAATATTGTGATAAAGTCTTTGAAAGATCAGGAAGAAATCTGTTTTGGTCTATAAAAAATTCGAATGAGGTTTTAAATAAATTGAAATCCAGACATTTTCGTGCTTCTAGTCTGTCTACTTACGATTTTTCCACTCTTTACACTACACTTCCTCATAATCTTATAAAAGAAAAGCTTAATGATTTAATTGAATGGGCTTTTCACAGAGAAGATTCTCTCTATCTTGCATGTAATGTCAGAAATGCATTTTTCACTTCTAAAGAGCATAAGAATTATACACTTTGGTCATGTCAGAAAGTGTGTGATGCCCTCACCTTTCTACTTGACAATATTTATATTAGATTCGGTACTAAGTTATTTAGACAAATTGTGGGTATTCCGATGGGTACTAATTGCGCACCTCTTGTGGCTGATCTGTTCTTGTATTGTTATGAAAGAGACTTCATTTTGTCGCTTTCCATTGATAACCAATCTGAAATCATTGAAGCTTTTAGCTCCACTTCTAGATATTTAGATGATTTATTAAATATTGATAATACCTATTTCGATGGTTTGATCAGTCAGATTTACCCCCCCCCCTCCAGAACTTCAGTTAAATAAAGCAAATTCTTCTGATACCGAGGCCCCGTTTTTGGATTTACATCTATCTATTGTAGATGGGTTTGTTTCATGCAAAATTTATGATAAACGCGATGACTTTGATTTTGAGATTGTAAATTTTCCATTTTTGGATGGTGATGTTCCTCGTGCGCCATCCTATGGCGTTTATATTTCGCAATTAATTCGATTTGCTAGAGTGTGTAGTCATGTAACTGACTTCAACACTCGTAATAAATTATTAACGGCTAAACTTCTTAATCAGGGTTATAGGTACCATAAACTACGCAAAGCCTTTTCAAAATTTTATAGACGCCATTCTGATTTAATTTCAAAATTCAATATTGGACTTAAATCTCTTCTGCAACAAGGTCTATCGGAACCCGAATTTTATGGTGACTTAGTATATAAATTCAGAAAAACATATAACCGCAATGACTTCAGCACCCAATTTCGTAAAATCATTCTTCGATATAAAAAGATTGGGTACAACATGGATATTATACGACAGACTGCATGCATGGTAGCTAACCCAATCACGGTTGGCAACTTTGCTTCCCTCTTTAATTGCACGCCGGTGGGTCAGGCCTCAGATTCTATGACGGCTCCAACGTAAAGGCTTATTGAGAATTAGAGAGATCTAATTCAAGGTAATGTTGGTTGGTGCCTGATGCTCTGTCTCTGGTCGGGCCCATCGGGGTCTAACTGTTGGTTTTCTTTTGCTCCAGCATTTCAGTGGTTTCTTGCTGTCGAGTCCTCACCGTTGTCTCACCTCTGTGGTTCTTTGATTTTTGTGTTCACGGAGATGTTGCACTGATGAGTTAGGAGGCCTTCATGCGGACTGAACAAATTATTTGTCTAAATCGCGACGGAAGTAAGGGCGAGGATTGTGGCCACGTAAAATCGATTTAAGCCCCCCCCCCCCCCCCCCCGTGGAAATCTTCCACTGACCGGTCCAAGGCGGCTCTTCTGTGGCGATTTATTTATGTTGTTGTTTGTTACTTACTGTGTTTATCACTTGTGTCTTTTAATTTTGGATGGCCATATGGCCATTTTGTGGGAAAGTAACTGTCCTTATGGCCTTCTTTTGTTTAGGTTTCCATTTTTGTCTGGTCGCTTAATGTTTGTATTTCTTTCCCTTTGGTGTCTTTTATGGGTGGAGTAAGTTAATTGTATCAATTCCTGATCTTTGTTTTACTTCTACTTTTCAACCGCCAAAGTTAATAAACAGATAGCAAACTTCAAAAGAAAGACAAATTGGAACGGTCAGCTGTAAAACTACTGAGGCTTTCACAACGGATGCACAACATTGAGGAATTATGTCTTCTCCCCCTACCCCCCCCCCCCGAACCCCCCCCCCACCCACCCCACGAATGGTTCGGGAGACATACTGTTTTCTCCCCTTAATCTGTCTTGTTTGCTCCGTAACTTGCAAAACCGCTAATATTAAACACAAGAGGCATCCTGCAGAACTCAAGAACCGTGACTCTGGCTTGCCCACTTTTGGAGTTATTTCCTTTCCAACATTTTAAATCGCCATTTCCACCTTGTTTCCTTGTGAGCGAAACTCCTTTTACAGTTTTAGGCCGATCTTTTTGAAAATTTATACACATTTTATTATAGGTTTGAAAATGTGCATGTGTTTTTTCCATTTATTTTTGCGTTTTTAGCTCAGATTTTTTTACACTGTAAAAGTGCATATGAAGTACATATGTGTTTGATGAGGTCCACATGGATGGAAACGCACACGGTCTAGTAGTATCATTAGAATTTTGCCAAAAACAGTAAATTGTGTAAAACAATTATAGACGTTCACATTTAAAATGTGCTAAGCGTAGGCCTAGCTTTTTGTAAAGGCAATATTTGTTTCAGGTGTTTTGATTAACTCGATTTGAATTCTGTCTAGTTTTGATTATAGAACAAATGATCATGATCCTTAAAGTACAATTTATGACCGAATGTCTTACATCTAAGATTTGATTTGATACTTGTCCAAATATGGTTACCATTGCTCCAGATAAGTGCAAAATGGAATCTTCCCTCCTTATATATAGGTGGAGTTCATTTCAAAATTTAGGGGTGCCAGGTTGTGTTTTCATCAAAAGTTTATTTGGAAAATGGCAGAAGTTTTAGCAAACAGTGGAGGCCTTGATCAGACGCCGCATTCTGCGGCGTCTGATTTGGGCCTCCGCTGTTTGCCAGGGTACCCGTTTTGGGGTTTCTGGTACTAAATGGGTTAAGGGCTTTTTTTCCAGCACGGTTCTAACAAACACTAACAACAGTATGTTTAAATGCTGAATTGTCACGGTTTATTTTTGTTATAGTTTTTCATTGAATGTGTGTATCGCTTAAATATTTTGGCTAGCCAATTGGCCATTTTGTGGGAAAATAAAGTTCTGTCCTTTTGGCTTTCCGCTATTGATGTTTCCATTAGGGTCTAGTTATTTCATGCTTAGGGGTGGGTTAATTGTATCGATTCCTGATCATTGCCACCACTTCTATTAGGAAGAATATTCCAACAATATCTGTATAACTCTTCTTTATCTAGCGTCATTGATATACTGTCGCATAAATCTTGTGAATATTGATGTTTTTTATTCCAAATGCATAAACAATGATGAAAACCATACAATAAATCCAACTTTAAGGTCTACATATTTTGTACAATGTGGTTTATTTATCTTTCCAATTGCAGGTCCCTTTTCATGGCAGTTCAGTGCAGTTATTACGCCTGAGAAATCCCTGGGGGAGAAAGGAGTGGATAGGTCCTTGGTCGGACAAGTAAATACATTTAATAGTTAATCTGAGTGATGGTATTTTGGGGACGACATAGAGAGTTGTTATAGTAGACATATATCGATAACTTATAAAACTTTATTTCATTTTCCTGCCGTTGGTATTAGGCGCTTTATGCTAGTGGCAGAACGCCTACCCGTACTTCATCATATTTTTATTTCTTTCGGGATCGTTAGGGCGATCTTAGCGTCAAGTATACATTAGAGAACGTTGCAGGCTTCCAAAGTCAAGTACTGCATATTAAGAGTCTCAGTGAACGCGAGAATCTCATTTTCTTTCTTTAACCCTTTTTGTACCAAATGGAATCTTCCACCTTATATATAGCACAAATCCATTTCAAAATTTAGGGGTGCCAGGTTGTGCTTTCTTCAAATTTTATTTGTAAAATAGCTTAACGTTTTACAAATAGGGTAAACCTTGATCAGACGCCACGTTCTGCGGCGTCTGAGCTTGGCTGACACTGTTTGCCAGGGTATCCGTTTTGGGATTTCTGGTACAAAATGGGTTAATGTGTTCTTCCAAGGCTTCCTTATCATTTTAGTTTTGCCCCTGGAACAAAAGACAAAAATTACCACGAAAACATGCCTATATAACTTTGACCCCCTTGAACCCCACTTTTAAATAGTAAAAATGAGGTTTACATGGGTCAACCTTATTTTTCTTATTCATGCTCTAAAATATAGATTGTGGGTACTCGTTAGAACCGCCTCGATGAGGTGGTTCTAACGAGTGCCAACAATCTATATTTTGAGCAGAAATAAGAAAAATATCCCAATTTTTCATCTTAAAATTTTCATTTTTTCGGCGATAAAGGTTACAATATATTTGTATAGGCGTGTTTTCGCAATGGTTTCTTTCCACAAGTCTACAAATATATTCTCAGATATGGCGGTGCATCTAGGCAATCTCAGCAGAATCTTTCTTGTGTGCTTAATAGATATTTGTTTACACAAAGCTTCCAACAGCAGACAGGAATGGTTATTTCTTGCACACCAGATAAGGAAGTCCGTAGTTTTGGGGTTGGGATAAAAATTATGTATTTACCCCGGTGTTCTTATACAGGGTCCGTATAAATCGATTATTCTCACGTGTTTGATATGGACTGTTTGAATACGACCTCATATGCGCTGTCGTTAAGTTGTCGTAACAGCACATTACGCGACATCACACCTTGGTCATCACAATATGGTGGACGTCGGCAACCGAGAAGACTGTATTGTCAAAAGACCACTCTCAGATATGAAACGTATGCGAGAAAAAGAATCCAACATGGTTGTGAGGTGTTGATAGAAAAAAATCCGTCCCGCGGGATCACAGTCAGGCATCACTCGGCAAGATCACAGTCCGGCATCATTCGGCAAGGCCCATGATGCCGGACTGTGACCCTCGGGACGAATTGTTCTATCTATCCCTCACACCCATGTAAGATTTTGTTTGTTTGTTTGATTTGAGGTTTAACGTCCCCGTCAACACTGTAAAGGTCATTTTGGAGACGTTGCTTCCCATTTTGTGGGACTTTTACCCGACATTGAGATGAAATGACATCTCAAGCCCTGTCGCCCAATGAAACCAATAGGGGTTTTTAGCATTGACGGTCCGCCTCGCACCGCGTTTCCTTGACAGGCTTAGATCCTCTAAGCGGTTTACCAGTACTAGTGTGCGGGCCGGATTCAGCTCTGCGTGGAAGCATCATGCAGCCCATATATTTCTTCAAGCCCCTATGGCCGGGGGCCTCCCCTGTAAGATATTTATACTAGTTCATGCTTAGCAATGAAATACTGAGATTCTCTGTGAAATAAAAATCGTGTTTTCACTGTTCCAAATTCGATTTATCATCGAAAAGAAATTGTTGAAAGCGAAGTTAAACCCGAATTCACACACACACATCATCGACAAGGATCATGTAACCTCTGTTTATCAAATGTCAATTGACTAAAAGTATTTAATGTTGGTCAGAAATTTCGTCACGACGTTCAGAGTCATTCAGACATTGATTACGCCACTTTTAACACTGACGTTTTGTAAATAATGTACGCAACGCCAGTCCAGCATAGCTAATTGCGGACATAATTTGTTGGCAATTTCAAGTGAACGATTTGTTAAATTCAATACAAGCTATTTTCAGCTGCAAACTTCTAATTTACACCCGATATTATACCCAGTCAACACGCTGATTACCTCTGAATAGACTTAAAATCACCATGGAGAATGTTTGTTCGCTGTCGTGGCAGCTGACGCTTTAGCACTCCAGTTACAAATGCAGTAACAAGTGTAAAACTTACTGTAACGGCTTTAAACGTTAGGCACATGCAGTTGACTTGGAAAGGATCTAACTATTCTTCACTGCAGCTGGTGTTGTGCCGTGTGGCGGCCGTAAAACGTCTCCCCGTACATAATTATAGTGCAGATTATATTTTCTGGTCCATTGGTATCATTGGGTTCATTTATAATCATTTTGAAAATAGAGTAATGCTTAAGCCGGCGCTGGAGGGCGTGGCCGGTGTTGCACATTTCAATACTGGTCATGAACAGACTCAATAAAAGTGAGTCTGCTATTTTCGTTTATTTGGTGTATTCATTGCTTCCAATGGATCTAACTATTCAGAACTTGTATTGTGTTTTCTCGTTCATTTTTTTGCTCCCGACTGCTTGAATTTACTTTCACATGTATTAAGAAAGTCTGTTTTATGTTCAGTAATGACAATTGACTATATATTTTCTGCTGGGATTATTTGCTGAAACATTGCAAATATAAAAAGGCATTGATGTAGCCAGTAGTGAAAACTTGTAGAAGACTGTCTGGCCAATTTGTAACACAAGCATTCTTAAACTTCTGAATAGGCTCCTGTCAAGGGAACCCATTGTATACGGTAATGACAACGCGAAACATGTTTTAAAAATCAACGAACACATTATTTTTAGGAGTCTGTCACAGTGATTGTTTTCCTAATCTTTTTAGGTCTCCAGAAATTACTAATTTACCAATGGATTTGAAACGAAAGTTAAATATTGTAGTAGAGGAAGAGGGTGAGTTCTGGTAAGTGTTAATGAAAGGTCTGGTCCCGAGGTTCAGCTACATTGAGCATAAATTTTATAATGCTCACAAATATAAATGGTGCTAAATGAGACAAGCTTCCTCCACAGATATGCAGAAAGTCTAATTTGTACTGCTTATGAGTTATAAAATGCGAGCAATTATTGGTAGTTTAAAAATTATATACAGAACAAATTTCATGCTCAGAATAATTGACCATGAAGACCTTAATATGTCTCGATCCCTGGTGAAACAATATTTTGCTGATAACTCTTTGATATTATTCCTATTCTTCATACAAAATATTTACTTACATAGCTGTGGTAATAATTACAAAATGTGATTATTTTATTTTTTTCAGAGGCCAAGTGTCAATAATAATAATAATAATAATAATAATAATAATAATAATAATGAGAAGAGGAAGAAGAAGAAGAATTACCTGCTAAACCTATAAATTTCTTCTTATCATACATGCATTCTGATCTGAGTCTTCAATGTACGCTCTGTGGATAACTAAGGACCCGGAGAAAATTATTGCAAATTGTTCTTCAGTTATCACCAATTACTCATCTGTTCTTCTAGTCAAGTGTTATTTAATTATTTATTTTCCCCAAGGAGGCCCAAGCCTGTTGAAGACAGTGGACTTCTCTTCATTCAGCATTGAGGGCAACATATTATCATGTAATGAAATCATAGTCCTTAATAAAACAAAGTGGTAAAAGATTTTGGAAAATAAGTTCGTTAAGGCTTAGAGAGGTATATATATTTTTTTATTTCTTTCAGGATGTCATATAAGGATTTCCTTCAAAATTTTGACGAGATACAATTGTGCCATCTACAGCCAGATGCAGTTGCCAAAGATCTCTCTAACGCCACGGTAAGAAGATCTATCTTTGTTGCACTTCAGTTCCATCAAGACAGAGTTTAAACAGTTGCCGTTATATTAAGATTCAACCATGAGCTTGATGGGTTTAACGTTTGTTGAGAATAGAAGTGAAAGCAATGATCAGGATTCGATACAATTAACCCACAGCTCCCGATAACCCTGATTAAGAAGTTTAGTAGTTAACAATTCTGTATTTCTGCGTGAACAAGATAATATGAAATGTCTGCATTACCCAACATACGTTTTCCTTTTTATCAGTTTCTGAAATAATATCTGAAAAAAAAATAGAAGACCTAGGCGTAACAATTCAAAATTAGCATTTGCTCTCTGCAAATTGTTTCTACAAATATTCGATACAGGCATCCCAGAAATATTTGTTTAAAGGGTATATAGTTGCTTACACAATGACGCCAAAGTCAAGGATAAGGACGGACCTAAACAGACCCAGTACTATACTGTTCACTATGTTTGAACCAAAGAATGAAAAGCTCGAGACAGTCTGTCGGAAATGCTGTAGTTACATAATTTATATTAAATTTCCTAAGTATATGCAATTAATATTGGCTTTAATATCTTGTGTCACAGCATGAAGACATTAAAATACCTTTTGTCGAAATATTTACATCATAATTAAAGGGAACACAGTCTACTGTAAAATGTTGTGCAAACTGGAAGTCAGCACTGTTACCTTGTCACCCAAGTAACGTGGATTTAATGGGAATCAAGGGTTTGATAAAATCTCATCAAATTCATTTTATTCATTTATCCCTTGTTTTATCAGGGTAAAAACAACTGGAGTGTGACTGTATATCACGATGCTTGGTTAAGAGGCGTCACTGCTGGGGGCTGTGGCAACCCGCCATATAGAGGTAGGCAGATTGATATACTCAACATAATATCTACTTACAACATATTTTATCACCATATTGAAATTAATCTTGTTCCGTGGCATGTAACAGTGATACTTTGGGGCTGCATTAGAATTTAGAAAGCGGAAAACTGTCCGGTAAATATTACTTTCTGCTGCATTCCGTCTATGTGAATTTGCTTATAGTTGAAACTGCTTATGTAACATATCATTTCTTAGTTCCATACGTTGTTATGCTATATTTCTTGTTGTGGTATCCTAGAGGCTGCAGCCACTTTATCTCCTTGCTTTCAACAACCTTAGAGATCTAAGTTCGAATTTTTCCGATGTAGTTGAGAAGACATCATGGTTTTATTCTTCATATTGTTTGTGTATTCATTGTCGATAAATATTTTGATGACCTTATAAACCGAAATCAAAAAATCAGATAGCCCTACAGCAGACGATTTTTATGTAATACCAAGACTAATTTTCTCTAAAAAAAATAAGAAATTAAGGCGTAACTATACCTAATTTAGTGACACAGAGGCCTGTCTGATATTTTTTATCTTCATCAGTGTGTCTCAACCCCAAAGTTCTGAAACCGAAACAGATGATGGACAAGACCCGGCAAACACAGCACATCCCCCTCCAGGTAGTCGTAATTGGTGATTTCAGGGTTATTATCTGCACATGTTAAGTCTTCATCATTTTCTTGGGCCTTGATGAATTATCTTTGCCATGTCGCGTGAATGTGCCTTTAAACTCTAAACACCATTTTGCTATTGCAGAAACTTTAATCAAAATGCTGACAGTTATAGATAGTTAGTAACGTACAACGACATAATTGTACACATCATTACGAAAACACGCCTATACCAATATATTGTACACTTTAACGCCGAGAAACGAAATTTTTAAGATGAAAAATTGTGATATTTTTCTTATTTCTGCTCAAAACATAGATTGTGGGTACTCGTTAGAATAGCTTCATCGAGGCGGTTCTAACGAGTACACTCTATCTATATTTAGACCAGAAATAATAAAAATAAGGTTTACAAGGTGGTTCTTCTGTCGTGGTTTATTTTTGTCATGGCTTGTCTTTGAGTGTATGTATCGCTTATATTATTTTGCTTTGGATAGCCAATTGACCATTTTGTGGGGAAGTAACTGTCCTTTTAGCTTTCCGCTAGTGATGTTTCCATTAGGGTGTAGCTTGTCATGTTTGTGTTTCTTTCCTTTGGTGTCTGTAATGGGAGCTCTGGGTTAATTGTATCGATTCCTGATCATTGCCTTCACTTCTATTTTACTCCTGTAAACCCCAGTTTTACTATAAAAAGGGAGGGTTTCAAAATTAAACAGGTGTGTTTTCGTGATTGTTTTCAGACTTATACTGGAAGAATCCACAGTTCCAGTTGCATCTTAAGGATGTGGACACCACAGATAGGAGTGATAAGTGTACTGTGATTGTATCCTTGATGGAAAAAGAAAAGGAAAGCAGAAGTAAATTTGCCATTGGTTTTGATGTTTATCAGGTAAAGATCGAAATTATTTTTTTAATAATGCAGGTTCTAATATATGTCATGTTCTGTTACATTTAATGCACATGCAGTTGGATTACAGCGAAATGTCTGTCTCTAGCTATCTAACAAGTGTATGTTAGGTTATTCACTCTGTATAAATGGACGATAGGTGGCTAGCATGAGCTCATATCATCTGTGCAGTCTGATCAGAGACTTGTGTCTGTCCGTGAGTGCTATTGTCCGTCCGTCCATCCGTCCGTCATGTCCATCCCTCCCTCCATAAACTATATTTTTCGACAACGATTTCTCAAGAACCATTAAATCCAGAACTCCAAGCTTGACATACTATACAAACATGATGACTTGTATCGTGCAAGAGGCAATGGGCATTATCAGCTTATTTGTTCACCTGTTCTTTCATTTTTTCGCTCCATATCTATGCCAGAATTAAAATATTTTGCCAAAGATTTCTCAGGAACTGTATAAGCCTCAAACTTGGTATACTGTGCAATGATGATGATTTGTATTGTGTAAAGACAATAGTTTTGTCGACTCATATGTTCTTTTATTCTTTTTTCTCTCCATATAGGTCAGTTTTAGATTTTTTGTCAAAGATTTCTCAGGAACTATGAATGCTAAAAGCAATAATGATGACTTATTACGTATATGTGAAATGACTTTCAGGGTGTTATACAGGGTAGTATTCTTTAAAATACGTTTTGTAACATTAAAATAAACGACAGTATAGAATGTTTGGGTTGGAAAACAGTTTGTTGATTGTATGTCCATGATTTTTGCATATGTTCCGATAAAATAATGATAACAATTGAAAGAAACATACAGCAAACATACAGCAAAAATTTAAACAGAATTGAGGACTAGGCAGAAAAAAGTAGTTCCATTTTCTCCAAGTCGAAAACGCAGCGTGTACATTTCCGTTAGCTACGGTAGAAACAGAAACATCTTCCCTTTATTTATACGGATCACAAATTCCTGTTGTAGAAGAATAGATGTGAAGTCAATGATCAGGAATCGACACAATTAACCCACAGCTCCCATCACAGACACCAAGGGATTCACAATTACTGCAGGCTTTTGTATGAAAAATGTGAAACAGTGGAATTTCCTGATCCACTGAAGCACGTGGATCAAAATTTTCAGCAGAATGAACTTTTATAATACATAAGGTCAAGGTCATTAATTGGCTGTTGTCCCGGATGCCTCATATTTAGTGTTTTAACTTCTCCACCTCTTAAACTGTTGGGTTGAAACCAAATTGCATATAACATTCGCTGTCACTATGGAATGGGGGAAAGGTAGGTTGTGCCTAATATCATGTCACATGGCCAAGATGGCCGTCATTACTATATATGTTAAAACCATTTGACAATCTTCTTTTCAGGAACCGAATGGCCAATGGTTTTGAAACTTGGTATGCAACAGTGGAGACTAGGGCCCTGCACCATTCAAATTGGATGAACATTGGTCTATCTTGACATATCTTATCACGAGGTCAAATTCGGTCAATTACGCATTTGTAAAGAAAAAAATGAAGCTAATGACATCAAAGAAAAATATGCATTCAGATTAAAGATTATTTACACTAGTAAACAGAAAAGGCCCTTCTGTTCAGTATCGTAAATTTCTCTGAAAAAAGCTAGATTTATTGATACCAACATGCATATGAGCTGTGGCACGGCATTTCCTACAATTTACATGTGCGCTCAGCGAAGAATCAGATCAATCTGCACATCCATTTAGCCTGACCAAAGATTTCTCTTGCTGCATGAAGGTACATTGGGCCCTTAGCTATCCTTAGAGCGCACAACAAAGACTCTGATCAGACTGAGTCTTCATTGGGTGCACATACGCATCGTAAGAAATACTGTGCCCCGGCTCATATAGAACCTCCATAGGATTAGGAAATAAACTTTGTATACGGGATATGGTTCATATCACCAAGATGCAATAAAAAGAATTTGAAAATCTTCATCTCAAAGGCTAAAAAGCAGATGTCTTTTAACATTGCTATGCAGCATTGGAAACTCTAGCCCTATCACATTTGTTCAAATACCCCTGGTTGCTTTTGACCTATTTTGAAGCTAAATGAAGAATCAGCGGCCCGTCACTCGTTGCTGTTTTCGTCGTCGTCAAAGCTTTCAAGGAAGCCACTTGGCATATTGGATCCAAATTTCATGGATTTGGGGTTTTAAAGGTTTTTAACTCAACTGCACGAAGTGCTCAAGGTGAGCTATTGTATTGCCTTTTGTCCGTTGCCCATCCTTCCGTCTGTATGTACGTCCGACTGTCAACCATTTCTTCAAATGACATCTCTTCCTTTACCACAGAGAAAATTCTAAAATAATTGCACCCTCAACAAAACTGCTAAAATGGTTCCGTTCCGCTGAACAAAATGACCACCAGAGCTAAAAATAATAATAAAAGCTTAAAACGACATCTCCTCCTACCCTAATGGTCCGATTACAAAATAATTTCACAGAAATATTCCTTGGGTGACCCTCTACCAAAAATTCCCAAAATAGTTCCGCAAGCCTAAACAAAATGGCCACCAGAACTAAAAATAGAAAAAAAAAATAAACAGCTCCTCCTAGGTTAATGGTCTGTTTTCAAAATAATTTCACGGAATGTTCCTTTTGTGACCTTCTCCCAAAATTGCTAAAATGGTTTCGCTCAGCTGAACAAAAACAGAGCTAAAAGTAGAACAACCTTTAAACAGTATCTCCTCCTAGGCTTATGGTATGATTTCAAAATAGTTTCGCAGGATTGCTCCTTTCGTGAAACTCAAAGACTCACTCACTCAGGTCAATATCGGAATTTAAACCCAGTTCACAGAAATGTTTCTCTTATACTTTTGTGAGTGAGTGAGTGAGTGGTTGAGTTTTATGTCTCGCCAACAGCTGAGGTCATATGGAGACGGGACCTCAGTTTTAAGACTCATACGAAAGTCTGGAGAAGCCCGTGGTCGATCCTGCGACCCCTGGTTTACAAGGCGTAACCACTTCACCACGGAGGCTTCTCTCTTATACTTTTGTACCAAAATTGATTAAACTGTATGGCTCAGCTACGTCAGTTCCATTGAAACATCCCATGTAACTCTCACCTCACCAGGATGGCAATGAAAAAAATGAACCAAAGAATCATTTTGAACACTAAAAATCATGGTATAAAAAGAAGAGTAATACAACTGGAACAAAAGTATTTTCTGCATTTCTTCCCTTATTGTTTACTGGTTCCCCATTTTCTGATGCAGTTTTCATGGCATTTACTTGGTTCATTTCCTATACTGTAAGCAAATATGTTCAATTCTGATTAGCATCTGATCTTGGTGTATACTGTTTGCAGAACATGACTCTTTTTCTGGGTCATTCCAGTCTAGCTTTTATTTCTTACCTCTGTTGCAACACTTAATCTCTTTGACCTTAGAATCACTCAGATCTTTTCTACAAATATATGTATAAAGTTCTGTTGCCTTGGGTGACAGACACCTTCTTGTGGTAGGGGCCAAATGAAAACGACGGACACAAAAAATTATCAGGAACTATAAATGCTTTTGTTTGTTTGTTTGATTTGAGGTTTAACGTCCCCGACAACACTGTATATGTTATTTTGGAGACGTTGCTTCCAGTTTTTTGGGACTTTTACCGACAGTGAGATGAATTGACATCTCAAGCCCTGTCGCCAATGAAACCAATAGGATTTATAAGCATGGGCGGTCCGACTCACACCGCATTGCCTGGGTAGGCTTAGGTCCTCTATGCGGTTTACCAGTTTCCGTATGGGGTCGGTTTCAGGTCTGCGTGGAAGCATCATGCAGCTCATCTATTTCTTCAAGCGTCGATGGGCGGGGGCCAAGAACTATAAGTTCTAGGAGCCTCAAAGCTCAAAGTAGGTATAATTGTAATGATGATTGCTTAAATTGCTGAAAGGGGTTAGCTCTGCTGAACAAAATATCCAATTGACTGCAGAGGTAAATATAGAATAGAAAAATCTTTAAAGAACATCTCCTATGCCAATGGCTCAGTTTCAAATATGGTAGGCCAATAAAATATGACCCTACTGATCATTTAACAACTCCGTAGTAGTACAGGAAAGCAGCGTAATGTAATGCATTGAAAGTCATGAGTTCAGGACTATGTTTCAAAATTACTTGACAGAAATGTTCCTTAAATGACCCCTCTACAAAAAGTGCTTAAGTGGCTCTGTTCCGCTGTACAAAATGGCTCGCAGAGCTAAAAAAAGAAAGACTTGTAAACAACACTGTAAGTACATCATAACTCAGGTGAGCGAATTAGGTCCATCATGGACCTCTTTTATATATAAATGCTGCTACCTCATTAAGTTGCCAAAGGAAAACTTATTATTGCCAAATACCAAAAGTCAGATTTCAAAATAATTTGGCAGCGATGAACTTCGGTTTGATCCCTCTTTAGGTTTTTCAATGTCTTTTAAAAGTAATCCTTGGGTAGAAAGGGATACAACAAAGAACTGAAAACGTGGAGTGTACAAGATTTTTTTTAACAGACTTGCAAGTTTCGGCCAAGAAGGTCGCGTCAGTGACCCTCAAATATTTGCTGAATTTTACAGTGGGATCAGTGATCCCATTTAACTAGAAAGAATAGCCCTCCTTATAATGAAGGATAGGGGGAGTTCTTACGGCCGCCACACATTCCCCTGACATAACCTGTGTTGGACTAAAAATTGTCTCTAAATGGTAATCCTAGTAACAAAGAACTAAAAACGTTGAGTTTACGCGTTTTTACTGGGCCAGACGTACCCCTATGGTTTGTTGAAAAATAAGACTGCCAGTGGGCCGGACATTCTCGCACACTTGAGTTCTGGTGCGCGTCATGGCCAATGGGCCAATGTTTGTTAAGTGCACCATAATATTGGTGATACGTGTATTGATACCAATTACGGAGAAAAACTTATGGTCCGTGTTTTTTTCAGATTCGGGACTCAAGAAGACGACCGATGGATGGTGAAAGTCTTCCAAGGAGTGCACTGGTACACAGAGAGCGGTCAGGAATCTATGTACACTACAGAGAAATTGTAAAGCGCTTTTCTCTCCCGGCGGGATATTATGTTGTAATACCAAGCACGTTTAATCCACATGAGGAGGCGGAGTTTATATTGAGAATGTACACTGAAAAAGAGGTGGAATCTGAGTACGTTTGTAGTTCAGCTTTATAGTTCTAACATTGTGGATGCAATTGTGTCTTTTCGGCATCGCGTGGACAGTTCCTGTTTCTTAATTTTATACACAATTAAGACCCTTGCCTGATCCATTAGCTTGATGTTTGGGATTGGTTTGGGGTCCATACTCATTTAATTTATATCACGATGAAAGTGCAACGTTTTTTTTTTCTATTTTTGTTTCGATAGGATATGTAACAGGGTAACAAATATTTTGCGTGACTGTTTTTGCATTTTAGCTCATCTGAGCACGAAGTGCTTATATTGAGCTATTGTGATCAGTGAATGTCCGCGGTCCGTCGTGCATCATCAACAATTTGATTTAAATGTGAACTCCCCCTAAACCCTTAGGCCATTTGATTCAAACTTCACAAGAATGTTGCCTGGGTGGCTCCCTTCCCAAATAGCTAAAATCATTCTGCTCCGATGAACAAGATGGCCGACAGAGCTTAAATAAAAAGAAAAATCTTTAAATGCCAACTTTTCTTTTACCCTTGGGCCAGTTTCATTCAAACTTCATAGGAATGTTGTTTAGGTGACCTCTCCAAAATAGCTAAACGGTTCCGCTCCAGTGAGCAAAATGGATTCCAGAGCTAAAAATAGAAAAACATAGTAAATTTGCTTCAAACGCGAATTTCTTCTCAACCTGTGGACCAATCTGATTCAAACTTCACAGGAATGTTGCCCAGTTGACTCCATTCCAAAATAGCTAAATTCGTTCCGCTCTGACGAACAAGATGGCCGACGGAGCTAGAAAAATAAAAAAAATATTATAACGACAACTCCTCCTGTACCCTTGGGCAAATTTCATTCAAACCTCATAGGAATGTTGCTTAGGTGAACCTCTACCAAAACTGCTAAAAGGGTTCCGCTCCAATGAGCAAAATGGCCGCCAGAGCTAAAAATAGAAAAAAAAAACATCGTAAATTTGCTTCAGACGCAAACTCATCCTTAACCCTTGGGCCAGTTTGATTCAAACGTCACAGGAATATTGCCTAGGTTACTCCATACCAAAATAGCGAACAAACATTCTGCCCTGACAAACAAGTGAGCCACCAGAGCTAAAAATAGAAAAAAAAATAAAAGAGAACTCCTCCTGTACCCTTGGGCAAAGTTCATCCCAACTGCATAGGAATGTTGCTTAGATTACCTTCTAAAAATAGCTAAAATGATTCCGCTCCGATGAGTAAAATGGCCGCCTAAGCTAAAAATTGAAAAACATCATAAATTTGCTTCAAACTCGAACTCCTCCTAAATCCATGGGCCAATTTGATTCAAACTTCACAGGCATGTTGCCTAGGTGACTCCCTACCAAAATTATTAAAATCGTTCCGCTCTGATGAGCAAAATGGTCACCGGAAGAAAAAATGGAAACAAATCATTAAACAACAACTCGTCCTGTCCCCTTGTCCCAATTTTTTTCAAACTTCAATGGAATGTTGCTTAAGTGACTCTCTACGAAATTAGCTAAACGGTACTTCTCTGATGAGCAAAGTGGCTGCCAGGGCTAAAAATCGAAAAATAAAACACACACATAAATTTGCTTCTAATGTGAACTCCTCCTAAACCTGTTGGCAAATTGGATTCAAACTTCACACAGAAATGTTACCTGGGTTGCTCCTACCAAAATAAAATCGTTCCTCTCTGATGAACAAGATCGCCACCAGAGCTAAATAATAGAAAATACATCTTTAAACGGCAACTGATCCTGTACCCTTGGGCCAATTTCATTCAAACTTCATAGTAATGCTCTACCAAAATGGCCAAAACGGTTCAGTTCCGATGAGCAAAATTGCCACTAGAGTTAAAAATAGAAAAAAAGAAAACATCGTAAATGTGCTTCAAATGCGAACTCTTCCTAAACCCTTGGGCCAATTTGATTAAAACTTCACAGGAATATTAGCTAGCTAGATCAATAATAATATAGCTAACATCGTTATGCTCTGATGAAAAAGTTGGCTGCCAGAGCTAAAATACAAAAAACAACAACATAAATTTGCTTCAAATGTGAATTGCTCCTAAACCCTATGGCCAATTCGATTCAAACCTCACAAGAGTGTTGCCTAGGTAACTCCGTAATAGCGTTCCTCTCTGATTAGCAAGATGACCTCCAGAGCTAAAGATAGAATGTACTAAAGACAGTGATACTCAGGTGTGCGAATTAGGGCCTTTTGTTTCGAGTAGTCCGCTTTTTTCCTAAAAGTCCAATGCCACGCTTACCTGTTAAGGCTTGCTTGTCCTGAGATCCTGAGACAGCATATATCTTTATCAGTGTGTAACAATGCAATAAATAAAGGAGGTAATTGATAAAAATGAATCCAACTGGGGAAGAAACTACAATTCTAACACAACGCGCCAATATAGGGAATTGGAAAGGAACTGTGAATTATTATGCAACAAATCACAGCTTGGAAGTGCGTGATAGGTGACGTCTTTAAAAACTCCCAGTTTATTACGTCACTAATCGATTTCCTTGACGTTAGACGGTGTAACGTCATTTTCTCGCATCAAAAACGTTAGAAAAGGATATAAATGCATGTGTTTCAGTCGATAATTTTAGCGGGATTTCTTCTAACAATGGCGAAAAGTTGTGAGATTTTGAAGGAAACATTATTATTGCCGATTTTCTGCGTGTTAGAATCGAAATAGATCAGCTCTAGTCTGTGAATTGTTGAGCAATAAATCACAGTTTGCCTGTCAGTTGTAAGTAGACAAATCACGCGCGCGAGGCACTCGTGATTTGATCTCCTTTGCAACTGACCTCCAAACTGTGATTTATTACTCAACAAATCACAGTTAGAGCTGATCCATTTCATAAATGAGGATGACCAGAAAGTGGCACAGTCATAGAACATAGCCTATCAATGACACCAAGAGGTCAAGCAACAAAACATTGCGTATAAACAGCAGAAATCAAAGCATCTAGCTCTCTCTTCTTTGGCAAGATGATTGTAATGTTATTTAGAAAATACAAAATAACGATAATGTATTAGACAGGACACAACTTGCAAATAAAATGAGTAAAGATTTATTCGTTTGTATTGAAGTTAAACATCCCAGTCAACACTTTTTAGGTAATTTTTGAGCCGGTCAGTTAATTTATCCACACTTTTCCTGGGCAGGCTTATACAGAAGCGGTTAACCAGTACGGTGCACATTCTTTCGACAGAACCTGACAGCTGTCCTTCTTGTATCAGAAGAAGGGAAAGAATGACCGTAGAAAAGATTAGATTTGCCCAGTATTTTTCGCGAGAGCTCGGTGCTTTCTTCCATTCCTGCTTATTTTCAAAATACTGAAACACCTATAATTTGCTATAAATATAACAAACCTGTTAGATCTATCATTTTTAATTTCAATAAACTTGTTTCAGATCTTGATATTGATATTGTAATTACTGGCAATTTGAAAATTATTCCTGATTCTAAGATAAGGAATATAATTTCTAAAGGACCGAAATATCCGTTTCCTTCTAAAATTGATTCCAGTAAATGTAGAGATGAAATCGCTGCTGCCTTAAATGAATTCGGTAATCGATGGTGTAAGCGAGAGTATGTTGAGCATAAAGCCCTTAAGGACTGGAAACTTAACATTTTAAAACTAGTGAATAAACACATTTCTTTCTATTCGCAAAATACTAACTTATTACCTCCTAAGCCTAAGACGTCATTACGTTATCTTAAACTAGGTATTCAAGAATTTCATTAGAAGTTTGTTTTGGCCCCTGCAGACAAGGCCGCAAACAACATTGTCGTTGTCTGACGGCTCCACTATGTTAACACGCTTAAGCAGGAGCTTGGTGGTACTAAGGCCTATAAACTTCAGCCTTTGGCTGAAGAGAGAGCTATAGTAGATGAACATATTTGTAATTCAGCCACCAAGTTTGCTGTGTGTGTTACAGAAGGCCAAGACAAGCTTCCTACCCTATACTGGTTACCAAAACTTCATAAAAGACCTTACAAAGCACTGTTTATTCCTAATTCTAGCTCTTGCACTACCACTGAACTTTCTAAATTATTAACTTCCTGTCTTACTGCTATTAAAACGCATGTGATTAAATATTGTGATAAAGTCTTTGAAAGATCAGGAAGAAATCTGTTTTGGTCTATAAAAATTCGAATGAGGTTTTAAATAAATTGAAATCCAGACGTTTTTGTCTGTCTACTTACGATTTTTCCACTCTTTACACTACACTTCCTCATAATCTTATAAAAGAAAAGCTTAATGATTTAATTGAATGGGCTTTTAACAGAGAAGATTCTCTCTATCTTGCGTGTAATGTCAGAAATGCATTTTTCACTTCTAAAGAGCATAAGAATTATACACTTTGGTCATCTCAGAAAGTGTGTGATGCCCTCACCTTTCTACTTGACAATATTTATATTAGATTCGGTACTAAGTTATTTAGACAAATTGTGGGTATTCCGATGGGTACGAATTGCGCACCTCTTGTGGCTGATCTGTTCTTGTATTGTTATGAAAGAGACTTCATGTTGTCGCTTTCCATTGATAACAATCTGAAATTATTGAAGCTTTTAGTTCTACTTCTAGATATTTAGATGATTTATTAAATATTGACAATACTTACTTTGATGGTTTGATTAGTCAGATTTATCCCCTAGAACTTCAGTTAAACAAGGCAAATTCCTCTGATACCGAGGCCCCCTTTTTGGATTTACATTTATCTATTGTAGATGGATTTGTTTCTTGCAAAATTTATGATAAACGTGATGATTTTATTTTGAGATTGTAAATTTTTAATGACAGATTCCTTCTGTCATTCTTCGTCGTTCTGCATGTTTACAATTTTAACGTCCGAACTTCCGGCTTCCACTACTTTTGAAATATGACTCCGCAAAACACGGATAGTCCGTTGTTTGTTGACTTTTCATTCTCGCTGTCTCAAAACTAATTTCTCATGGCATTTTTTCCGCATTTTGATTACATGTTTTGTTTCATTTGTAATCAAAATACATAAATGATCTTTCTTAAATTACAAACAAAACGGGAAAAGTTAATTGAATATGCATAAGGAAAGTTCCCATTTTATACGGGCGACCGCATAATGGGTCATTGGCGAATCTTGGAGGCGGCGTCTAACCACGGCCTTCACTGCGTCTTCACTGTGGTCGAAAGTTAGCCCATTTTTTCCCTTAATTAATTCCTATATTTCTAACTGACGCCCCTTAATTTTGAACCGGGATTTCGAAATGAAATCTTCGTCAGATAAGTGATAATATTACATTCAGTACAAAATGGGTTATGATTCATTATATCTGTATCAATACGCCATTAAAGTGCCTTTGTCTATTTTTAGAAAAGAAAAAAATATGTATAGAGCTACAATCTGCACACCATTTAAGTACCTAGATATACTTTGAAAAATAAAAAATAGAGTGTATAATAAGCTGTACATGTATTTGACTGTTGATTATCGGCTAAGCCGCTTTGTCTGTCCTGACCTGCACACAACAGTTACAAACACGACGTCATCACTCGGTCATACGGATTGCCGATAATTTTGACGGATGCCCCTTAATCATTAACTGCCCTTTGGAGCACAGCGAGTATATATTGAATTGAGGTAAAGAATCCGACTCATCCCACTAAACATGTCTCAAAACCCGAAAAGTTCTGTTGAATAACAATGCTGCCGTAGTGCTCGTTGTTGATTAAATCTGCGGGTGATCTTGCAGCACTCGAAAATCGCATAGATCTAGAAAAAAAAATCAAGTGAAGATGTTCATAAGGATCGGAGTCTCTGAAAACTGAGGTGATACTCTAGATCTCCCTTTAGTAATGAACATTTGGAGATACTACCCAGCAGGCATATGACGTTAAAACTTCGTCTGATTGACGTTGATGTAACGCCATGTCTTGACTGCAACGTCATATTAACCCTTTTTGTACCAAATGGAATCTTCCTCCTAATATATAACAGGAGTCCATTTCAAAATTTAGGGGTGTCAGGTTGTGTTTTCTTCAAATGTCTTTTGGAAAATGGCTGAATGTTTTGCAAACAGTGTAGGCCCCGATCAGACGCCGCGTTCTGCGTCTGATCCGGGCCTGCACTGTTTGCCAGGGTACCCGTTTTGGGATTTCCGGTACTTAATGGGTTAATGCCGGTGCAACCTCATTACCAACGTTGATGTGACGTTGCCCCTGCGACGCATGCCTGGTGGCAGTGAGTCTTATTGTTTTTATAAAATTGATCAGGAAATGTGGAATCCAACACACTGAAGCTTTTTTTTTAGCTCACCGTCACGTAGTGACGAGGTGAGCTTTTGGGATCACTTTTTGTCCGCCGTCCGTCGTGCGTGCGTCCGTCCGTGCGTGCGTCCGTGCGTGCGTGCATGCGTAAACTATTTCTTTAAACGACATCTCCTCCTAAACCACTGATCGGATTTTGACCAAACTTCACAGGAATGATCCTTAGGTGGTCCCCTTTCAAAGTTGTTCAAATGGTTCCGGTCCGTTGCACATCTAGGTCACAGGAGCCAAAAATAGATTTTTTTCACCCAAAACTTAAAAAATCTTCTTCTCTGAAACCACAAGGCCCAGGTCTTTGATATTTGGTATGAAGCTTCATCTAGTGGACCCCTACCAAGATTGTTCAAATTATAGTGCTGGGGCCAAAAATGCCCCCGCCCCGGGGCCCTTTGGTTTTACATAGGCTTATATAGGGAAAATCTTTAAAAATCTTCTTCTCTGAAACCACAAGGCCCAGGACTTTGATATTTAGTATGAAGCTTCATCTAGTGGACCCCTACCAAGATTGTTCAAATTTTAGTGCTGGGACAAAAAATGACCCCGCCACGGGGCCCTTTGGTTTTACATTGGCTTATATAGGGAACATCTTTAAAAATCTTCTTCTCTGAAACCGCAAGGCCCAGGTCTTTGATATTTGGTATGAAGCTTCATCTAGTGGACCCCTACCAAGATTGTTCAAATTATAGTGCTTGGACAAAAAATGCCCCCGCCACGGGGCCCTTTGGTTTTACATTGGCTTATATAGGGAAAATCTTTAAAAATCTTCTTCTCTGAAACCACAAGGCCCAGGTCTTTGATATTTGGTATGAAGCTTCATCTAGTGGACCCCTACCAAGATTGTTCAAATAATAGTGCTGGGACAAAAAATGCCCCCCCCCCCCCCATGGGGCCCTTTGGTTTAACATTGGCTTATGTAGGGAAATTCTTTAAAAATCTTCTTCTCTGAAACCACAGGGCCCAGGTCTTTGATATTTGGTATGAAGCTTCATCTAGTGGACCCCTACCAAGATTGTTCAAATTATAGTGCTGGGGCCAAAAATGCCCCCGCCCCTGGGCCCTTTGATTTACATAGGCTTATATAGGGAAAATCTTTAAAAATCTTCTTCTCTGAAACCACAAGGCCCAGGACTTTGATATTTGGTATGAAGCTTCATCTAGTGGACCCCTACCAAGATTGTTTAAATTATAGTGCTGGGACAAAAAATACCCCCGCCACGGGGCCCTTTGGTTTTACATTGGCTTATATAGGGAAAATCTTTAAAAATCTTCTCTGAAACCACAAGGCCCAGGTCTTTGATATTTGGTATGAAGCTTCATCTAGTGGACCCCTACCAAGATTTTCAAATTATAGTGCTGGGGCCAAAAATGCCCCAGCCCCGGGGCCCTTTGGTTTTACATAGGCTTATATCGGGAAAATCTTTAACAATCTTCTTCTCTGAAACCACAAGGCCCAGGACTTTGATATTTGGTATGAAGCTTCATCTAGTGGACCCCTACCAAGATTGTTCAAATTATAGTGCTGGGGCAAAAAATGCCCCCGTCCTGGGGCCCTTTGGTTTTACATAGGGTTATATAGGCAAAATCTTTAAAAATCTTCTTCTCTGAAACCGCCAGGCCCAGGTCTTTGATATTTGATGTGTAGCTTCATCTAGTGGACCTTTGCCAAGATTGTTCAAATTATAGCCTTTGTTGATGTTTGGTATGAAGCTTCACCTTTAAGACCTCCCTCAACATTATGCACATTAAAGCCCTGGGGCCAATAATGGCCTTCTCTGGGGCCCACTTGTTACACTATGGATCAGGTGAACGATCCAGGGCCATCATGGCCCTCTTGTTTCCTTCCCTCCATCAAAATCGGAATCGATGCATTAATATTAATTACCAGAAGAACTTCTTTTCTTCAGTTACGTCACTCGTAGTTTTTATTCATGTCATATAGAATATGTACATACATCGTGATAAATTTTCAACAGACGACATTTTGAAATATTTTATGATTTTTTCGTTTTTCAGAAAACAGGATTTAACAGTTCATGCAAATTGTCTCCTACGGATGAAATTATCATGAGATGTCAAGTCCTGTTTTCTAGGAAAAATAAGCAAAAAAGTCAACAGTTTGTCGTCTGCTGAATTAGCCCAGGGAGTGGTGAAGGTTAAGAAAGTAAATTTGAAACCTTTTTTATATAAAGGCCTTAATATTCACGAATCTCTCATAGAATCTGTCATTTCAGTGCCTTTTGGCGCTTTGATCCTTTTTTGGATGGTGATGTTCCTCGTAAGACATCGTACGGGGTTTATATTTTGCAGTTAATTCGATTCCGTAGAGTGTCTAGTCATGTATCCGACTTCAACACTCGTAATAAATTATTAACGTCTAAACTTCTTAATCAGGGGTATCGGTATCATAAACTACGTAAAGCCTTTTCTAATATTCTGATTTGGTTTCAAAATTCAATGTTGGACTTAAAACATTTCTGCAACATGGCCTATCGGAACCCGAATTCTATGGTGACTTAGTGTATACATTTAGAAAAACACATGCCTGTTATGACTTCAGTACCATATTTCGTAAAATCGTTCGTCGATATATAAAGATTGGGTACAACATAAATGTTGTAAAACAGATTGCATGCATGGTGGTTAACCCAATCACGGTTGGCAACTTTGCTTCCCTCCTTGATTGCACACCGGTGGGTCGGCCTTAAAATTATATGACGGTTCCAGCGTAAAAGCATGAATGGAATTTTATTTTATTTTAGTATTCTTTATGTTGGTTGGCGCCTGATGCTCTGTCTTTGGTCGGGCCCCTCGGAGTCTAACTGTTGGTTTTCTTTTGCTCCAGCAATTCTGTTGTTGTATGCTGTCGAGTCCTCAACCTTGTTTCATCTCTGTAGTTTTTTGTTTTGTATGTTACACTGATGAGTTAGGAAGCCTTCATGCGGACTAAACAAAATTAGTGTACAGGGCGACAGAGGTAAGGGCGAGGATTATGCCCATGTAAAATCGATTTAAGCCCCCCTAGTGGAATTCTTTCCACTGACCGTTCCAAGGCGGTTCTTCTGTGGAGGTTTATTTATGTTGTTGTTTGTTACTTACTGTGTGTATCACTTGTGTCTTTTTATTTTGGACGGCCATTTGGCCATTTTGTGGGAAAGTAACTGTCCTTATGACCTTCCTTTGTTTAGGTTTCCATTATGGTCTGGTTGCTTCATGTTTGTGTTTCTTTCCCGTTGGTGTCTTTGATGGGTGGAGTAAGTTATTTGTATCGATTCCTGATCTTTGTTTTACTTCTTCTTTTCATGATCAATCTCCATGAAAGAATGTTGCCGATCCCAGCAGGTATCGAACCCGCGTCGTCCTGATCAACAGTCAGACGCGCATCCGACTGAGCTACCGAGGCCGGCAAATGAGTAAAGATACTTCAGAAACTGATCGAATCATATTATGAGAACACATCCATATGATATAGTGTATTCTTCATAACTCCAAAACCGGTCATTTTCCTAACGAAAAAATGTGATATTTTTCTTATTTAAACTCTAAACATAGGTTCCGGGTGCTCCTTAGAACCGTCTCCCTGAGGCGTTTCTAACGAGTTCCCACAACTTATGTCCTCGACCCGGGTAAAAATATTGTTCAAAACATACATAATTGCTATACAATTAGAACTATGTGAACCGTGTCTCGAGCGAGTCTGTGTCTTTAGACATAAGCGACAAGCAAAACCTCAGTTCAGTCTGTAACTACCACATCTGAACAAAATGTTTGCTGTGCGTTGTATTGAAAGTCATTAGTCCTTACTCTAAACGATTCTTAACCCATATCCTGCCCTTCACGACAATCCTTACCTTTGCAAACAGTGAAGATCCAGATCAAATGCTTCTGAAGAAGACAGCTGTTCAGGATCTACACTGTTTGACTGCAGAAGCCATCTGATCTGGATCTATACTGTTTGACATTCAGTTTGTGAATTGCAGTAATGAATCACATCAAGTAATCTGATTGGTCAGAATGGGTGTGGCCAACATGTCGGAAGCTACATTTTCTCATGTCAAGGTTTATGGTGTGGTCGGGCCCTTCGGAGTCTAACTGGTTTTCTTTTCCTCCAGCGTTTCAGTGGTTTCTTGCTGGCGAGTCCTCACCGTTGTTTCACCCCTGTGGTTATTTTATTTTTGTGTTCTCGGAGACGTTGCACTGATGAGTTAGGAGGCCTTCATGTGGACTGAAAAAATTGTTTGTCTGTAGCGCGACGGAAGTGAGGTCGAGGATTGCGGGCCCATGAGGGTCGGTTTACGACCCCCCCCCCCCCCCCCGCCCCCCCCCAAGTGGAATGACTAATCCAAGGCTGTTCTTCCCTCGCGGTTTATTTTTCTTATGGTTTGTCTTTGTGGGGTGTGTAGCTTATATATTTCTTTGTTTTGGATAACCAATTGGCCATTTTGTGGGAATGTAACTGTCCTTTTGGCTTTCCTCTGTTGATGTTACCATTAGGGCCTAGTTGATTCATGTTTGTGTCTCGTTCCCTTTGGTGTCTCTGACAGGCGCTGTGGGTTACTTGTATCGATTCCTGATCATTGTCTTCACTTCTATTATGCTTTAACTTTAATTTTCAGAGTGATGGATGAAGATAATAGCCCAGACTCTGTAAGTAGACGCTTGCTGTCCTGTCGTTTTGTTAAATATTTGAATGTGAAGTGTGTCAATGTTTAAAACACCTTTAATAAAAAAAAATTTCATGACTGGCAGACGATATTTCAAATGTTTTTTTTTTCTGACAAGGTTTTGCAGATCTTGTAAATTCTCTACTGAGCAGACGATCCACATACAATACGATTCACATTAAATGCCAAGCCTCATTAACTTTGAAAAATAATTTAAGGGGAATCGGAACATCTGGCAGATGTTTCCCCCATTTTTCAAAGGGAGACAACTTTCGGGACTTCCAGTCCACTTTTCTATAGGTTCAGTTCCATCGAAAAAGAGGTCTACTCTTAAAGGAAAGAATTTGCTCCTCAGGAGCAAATTCTTTCCTTTAAGAGTTGACCCCTATTGACATGGGAGACAAAACATTTCCCAGGGGTTGCTTCCCCTGAAGGCGTATCCACTTCCCTTAAAACACAGGTTGTCTTCTCCTGGTCACGTGCTTGGTGCTTTATTTAATGTGCCTTGCAGCTACACAGTGCTTCATTTTATCTGCAATTATAAGTTTTTGACAGCATGTTTATTTAGTCTGATTAAACTAGGCTTGTGTGTTGCGTGCCATGGGTAAGCTCTAATTTTGTTTATTCTTCTTCAAACATTACATACTCATATTTAAATTTTAACTGAAGTGTTTTGTTTGTTTGTTTGTTTTGGATTTTAACGGCCCAGTCAACACTATTTTAGGTCATTTTTGGGCCGGTCAGTTTACCTATCCACACTTTTCCTGGATAGGCTTATACATAAGCGGTTAACCAGTACAGTGCACATTCTTTCGCCAGAAACTGACAACTGTCCTTTCTTGAATCAGCGGAAGGCAGAGAATGACCGTAGAAAAGATTTCATGATCAATCTCCACGAAAGAATATTGCCGACCCCGGCAGGACTCGAACCCGTGTCCTCGGGATCACCAGTCAGACGTGCATCCGACTGAGCCACCGAGGCCGGCAACTGAAGTGTCTTCATTGAATCAGAATAATTGGGCCCCGTCAAGCGATTTTGGTACTTATCGCCTATGCGAGCAGCGAAGGTTCAGGCGAGCCTGCGCATCCGCACAGTCTCGCCAGAACCTTCGCTGCTCGCTCATACAAGCAGTGAATCAAGAGGAACCTGCAGACAGAAAGCCATATCCCTGGCCCCTCTGAATGGCTGGGCATGCGCAGTTAAAATTTATCATGACGGAATGCTCGAAGACACAAATTCGCTTGGGGGGGGGGGGGGGGGGTTCATATGATAACATAAAACGTTTCAGTAATGTGATGCAGCGTTTAAAAGTCAGTCAATAGGTACGCCTTCAATCTGTTTCTGTCTTAAAATGCCAAACAACATTTTTGTCTCAAAACTGAGGTCACCAGTTGAGTTGATTCTCTGTATACCTTTTAGCTCATCAGAGCCAAAGGCTTCGAGAGAGCTATAGGATAGTCAGCCGTCCGTCATCGTCTGGCGTTAATACTTTCAAACGACATCTCTGAAGCGACTGGGCCAATTAGGACCAAATTTCATCTGCTACATCTTGCACTGGGGGATTGAAAGTTTGTGGGGTTCTTTTAGCTCACCAGAGCCAAAGGCTCAGGGTGAGCTTTTGTGACCTATCAATGTCCGTCGTTCGTCGTCATTCTGTCAATACTTTACTTAAAAGACATCTCCTAAATCGGTGAATGGAGTTTGAAATAATTTTACAGGAATGTCCCTTGGGTGACCGTCTACCAAAATTGCCTAAAGGGTTTCGCTCCGCTCAACAAAATAGCTACCAGAGCTAAATATAGAAAGAAAAAAATATATAAAACGCCATATCCTCCTATGCAAGTAGCCCAATTTTAAAAAATTAATATGAATATTCCTTAAGTGACCCTCAACCAAAATTGCCCAAACCAATAACAAGATGGCCGACAGAGCTGAAAATAGAAAAACATTCAAACAACTTCTTCTCCTTAACCAGAAAACGGATTTTGAAATAATTTCACATGAATGTTCCTTGGGTGACCCTCAGCCAACATTGCACAACCTGTTCTGCTCGGATGACAAGGATGGCCGCCTGAGCTAAAAATAGAAAAACCATCAAATGACTTCTCCTAAACCAGTGAACGGATTTTGAAATAATTTCACATGAATGTTCATTGTGTGACCCTCTGCCAAAATTGTTCTGTTTTGATGAACAAGATGACCACCTGAGCTAAAGACATAAAAACTTCTGATGGCTTCTTCTCCTAAGCCAGTGAACGGATTTTGAAATAATTTCACCTGAACGGATTTTGAAATATATTCACATGAGATCAATAAGATGGCCACCAGAACTGAGAATAGAAAACCTTCAAACGAGTTCTCCTTAACCAGTGAATGGATTTTGAAATAATTTCAAATGAATGTTCCTTGAGCAACCCTCTACCAATATTGCACAAACTGCTGCGCTCGGATAAACAAGATGGCCACCTGAGCTAAAATAGACAAACCTGTAAAGGACTTCTCCTCCTTCGATTTAACTTTACAGGAATGTTCCAAGGGTAACCCTCTGTCAAAAATGTTCTGATGAACAACATGGCCTGCCAGAGCTAAGAATAGAAAAACGTAAACGTTTAAACGACTTCTCCTCCTTAACTAATGGACGGATTTTGATGTGAAATAATTTCACATGAATTTTCCTTGAGTGACCCTCTACTAGAATTGCTTAAACTGTTCTGCTTGGATAAACAAGATAGACACCAGTGCTAAAACAGAAAGGTACCTTTAAGCGACAATCTCCACCTTAACCAGTTGGTGTTCCTTTCTTGATTCTATACCAAAATTGCTAAAACCTTTTTGCTTTGTTGAACAAGATGTCCACCAGAGATAAAAATAGAAAAAAAGCCTTCAAACGACTTTGATATAATTTGACAGGAACGTTTCTTGGGTGACCCTCTACTAATATTACTCAAACTGGTCTGCTCAGATGAATATGGCTGCCAGAGCTAAAAATAAAAAAAAAAAACAAAAAAAAAAAAAAAACATTTTAATGTCTTCTTCTCCTAAACCTGTGGATGGATTGTGAAATAATTTCACAGGAATGGGTACCCTCTAACAAAATTGCTCAAAATACTATTGCTCAACTGCACATGATGGCCACCAGAGCTAAAAATATAAAAGCCTTTATGTGACTTCTACTCCTGAATTTGGAAATAATTTCACAAAACGCACCATTGGTCACCGTTAACCCAAATTGCTCAAACCCTCCATTACATTGCCTACAGTTTCATTTGCACAATATGGATCAGGTGAGCGATCCAGGGCCATCATTACCCTCTTTTATGAAAATCAGCTCTTTACTTTGGTTGCTCTGGCAACTTAAAGTATGTTGTCAGTTTCTGTCGAAAGAATGTGCCCTGTACTGGTTAACCGCTTACATATAATATGTTATATATAATATGTTCTCTAAAAATGTATAAGCCTGCACAGGAAAGTGTGGATAGGTAAACTGGCCGGCTCAAAAATGACCTAAAATAGTGTTGACTTGGAATGTCATATACTTATAAGGAAAGTTGAAAATGGCATTCTCTGCCAAGCAGCTGCAGATATTTTGAAAATAAAACTTTCAAAGAAATGTTCCTTGAGTAATCTTCTCTCAGCCATATGCTTTCATGCCCACTTCTTGTTAGCTCACCTGTCACGTAGTGACAAGGTGAGCTTTTGGGATCACTTTTTGTCCGTCGTCCGTCGTGCGTCCGTGCGTGCGTGCGTCCGTGCGTCCGTAAACTTTTATTCAAACGACATCTCCTCCTAAACCACTGATCGGATTTTGACCAAACTTCACAGGAATGATCCTTAGGAGGTCCCCTTTCAAAGTTGTTCAAATGGTTCCGGTCCGTTGCACATATAGGTCACAGTAGCCAAAAATAGATTTTTTTTCACCGAAAACTTAAAAAATCTTCTTCTCTGAAACCGCAAGGCCCAGGTCTTTGATATTTGGTATGAAGCTTCATCTAGTGGACCCCTACCAAGATTGTTCAAATTATAGTGCTGGGGCCAAAAATGCCCCCGCACAGGGGCCCTTTGGTTTTACATGGGCTTATATAGGGAAAATCTTTAAAAATCTTCGTCTCTGAAACAGCAAGGCCCAGGTCTTTGATATTTGGTATGAAGCTTCATCTAGTGGACCCCTACCAAGATTGTACAAATTATAGTGCTGGAGCTAAAAATGCCCCCGCATGGGGGCCCTTTGGTTTTACATGGGCTTATATAGGGAAAATCTTGAAAAATCTTCTTCTCTGCAACCGCAAGGCCCAGGTCTTTGATATTTGGTATGAAGCTTCATCTAGTGGACCCCTACCAAGATTGTTCAAATTTTAGTGCTGGGACCAAAAATGCCCCCACACGGGGGCCCTTTGGTTTTACATGGGCTTATATTGGGAAAATCTTTAAAAATCTTCTTCTCTGAAACCACAAGGCCCAGGTCTTTGATATTTGGTATGAAGCTTCATCTAGTGGACCCCTACCAAGATTGTTCAAATTTTAGTGCTGGGGCCAAAAATGCCCCCACACGGGGGCCCTTTGGTTTTACATGGGGTTTTATAGGGAAAATCTTTAAAAATCTTCTTCCCTGAAACTGCAAGGGATAGGTCTTTGATATTTGGTATGAAGCTTTATCTAGTGGACCCCTACCAAGATTGTTCAAATTATAGTGCTGGAGCTACAAATGCCCCCACACGGGGCCCTTTTGTTTTACATAGGCTTATATAGGGAAAATCTTCTTCTCTGAAACCGCAATGCCCAGGTCTTTGATATTTGGTATGAAGCTTCATCTAGTGGACCCCTACCAAGATTGTTCAAATTTTAGTGCTGGGGCCAAAAATGCCCCCACATGGGGGCCCTTTGGTTTTACATGGGCTTATATAGGGAAAATCTTTAAAAATCTTCTCTGAAACCGCAAGGCCCAGGTCTTTGATATTTGGTATGAAGCTTCATCTATTGGACCCCTACCAAGATTGTTCAAATTTTAGTGCTGGGGCCAAAAATGCCCCCACACGGGGGCCCTTTGGCTTTACATGGGCTTATATAGGGAAAATCTTTAAAAATCTTCTTCTCTGAAACCACAAGGCCCAGGTCTTTGATGTTTGGTATGAAGCTTCATCTAGTGGACCCCTACCAAGATTGTTCATATTATAGTGCTGGAGCTCAAAATGCCCCCGCACGGGGGCCCTTTGGTTTTACATGGGCTTATATAGGGACGATCTTGAAAATTCTACCACTCTAAAACCGCAAGGCCCAGGTCTTTGATATTTGGTATGAAGCTTCATCTAGTGGACCCCTACCAAGATTGTTCAAATTATAGTGCTGGGGCCAAAAATGCCCCCGCACCAGGGCCCTTTTGTTTTACATAGGCTTATATAGGGAAAATCTTTAAAAATCTTCTTCTCTGAAACCCCAAGGCCCAGGTCTTTGATATTTGGTATGAAGCTTCATCTAGTGGACCCCTACAAAGATTGTTCAAATTATAGTGCTGTAACTAAAAATGCCCCCCGCACCAGGGCCCTTTGGTTTTACATGGGCTTATATAGGGAAAATCTTGAAAATTCTTCTTCTCTGAAACCGCAAGGCCCAGGTCTTTGATATTTGGTATGAAGCTTCATCTAGTGGATCCATTCCAAGATTGTTCAAATTATAGTGCTGGGGCCAAAAATGCCCCCGCACCAGGGCCCTTTTGTTTTACATAGGCTTATATAGGAAAAAACTTGAAAAATCTTCTTCTCTGAAACTTCAAGGCCCAGGTCATTGATATTTGGTATGAAGCTTCATCTTGTGGACCTCTACCAAGATTGTTCAAATTATAACCCTGGGGCCAAAAATGCCCCCCGCTCCGGGGCCCTTTGGTTTTACATAGACTTATATAAGGAAAATCTTGAAAAATCTTCTTCTCTGAAACCACAAGGCTTAGGTCTTCAATATTTGTTATGAAGCTTCAGCTAGTGGACCTCTATAAAGATTGTTCAAATTAAATCCCTGAGACCAAAAATGCCCCCGCCATGTGGCCCTTTGGTTTTACATAGACTTATATAGGGAAAATCTTTAAAAATCATCTTCTCTGAAACACAAGGCTTAGGTCTTTGATATTTGTTATTAAGCTTCAGCTAGTGGACCTCTACCAAGATTGTTAAAATTATAGCCCTGGGGCCAAAAATGCCCCCGCTCCGGGGCTCTTTGGTTAAACATAGACTTATATAGGGAAAATCTTGTTTTAGATAGATTTCTATATGCAGGGTAAACCTTTAAAATCTTCTTTATGAAACCAGAAAGCCCAGGTCTTTCATATTTGATAAGAAGTTTCATCTTGTGGACCTCTACCAAGATTGTTCAAATTATAGCCCTGGGGCCAAAATTGACCCTGTCCGGGGCCCACTTGTTATACATTGGATCAGGTGAGCGAACCAGGGCCCTCTGGGCCCTCTTGTTTTTATTGGTTGTCATGGAAACTAAAAAGCAACAAAAAATATCTGCTCAGAAACCAGAAATATCTGTTAGACATATTGGATCATATTTGACTTCAATGGGGAAAGTTGAAAAATGCCCTTTATTGCTAGCCATTGCAGATATTATGACACAAGTGTCATAGAAATGCTCCTTGGGCAGTCTTATATCATCCACATGATTTACTTCCGAGTTCATTATATCCCTACAATGATAAAGGCGAGGTTTACTCATTTACGTTAATCGAATCAGTGAAAACAATTTTCAAACTATACCTTACTTTAAAGCATATGGCTAACAGACGTCCCCCGTCCATCCAGGCTTGGAGAAATTGAATGGGCTGCATGTTGCTTCCACGCAGAGCTGAAACCAACCACACATGAGTACTTGTAAACCGCTTAGCAGGTCTAAGGCTGTCCAGGTAAAGTTAATGATACGGACTATCCCTGCATATAAAACCTATTGGTTCGTTTGTGTGATAGGGCTTGATGTGCGACTCATCTCAATGTCGTGTAAAAGTCCCACAAAATTGGAAGAAACGTCTCTAAAATGACCTAGATAGTGTTGCCGGGGATGTAAATAAAAATAAAAAATGAGTTCCTTTAAGAGCAATGAAAACATTCATAAGAAAGAAGATGGGTCATACTACGTAGTTTCGGCTAATAAAGCCTCATCAGTGACCCTGTAATGATCCGGCAAAGAAAGCCAGAGGAAACATACTCCAATTTTGCGAATTTCGAATAGGCAGTCGATTCAAAGACTGATATAAATCAAAATGGGGTCCAAATAATTAAAAACCGGTCTAGAATATGAGTCTAAACCAATAATTTATTTCCGATTTCTCAGAATATTCACGCTGATCTCAAAGGACCAAAAGTAAAATATAAACTGCACTATGGTTAAAACCTCAATTCAAATATGGCTGTAAGAAGATTACTCAAGTTTGTGAGACTGAATCTTTAAATTAGGCATACAAGTAAAGCATCTTGGCAGCAATATTTGCAGTAAATCCACATTTTCCACATTTGTTTTTGTATTTTTACATTTTTTGTCTTTTTACCGTAGAGCTCCAGGTAAATATGAGCCAGTTAAGTAAATATCATAAGAGTGTTTCTTTGCAACCATTAGTGCTAGACTCATTAAATTTCATGTGGGGACAGTATACGGGTAACATTATTTTTACAGTAAAGAAGCCATATCCTGTCTGTATAGCTTGTTTATTTACTGTTTTATTGCATTTTACTTTATCTCAATAGAGGTCCCATTATAAAAAAATGTCAAAGATTTCTGAGAAATACAATGTATTAAAAGTTAGAAGCCTTAAACTTGGTATACTATGTAATGATGGTGACTTAGTACAAGAGACAATGTTTTTTCTTGGTTTTCTTATTTCTTCTTTAGTTTCATTCTTCTCTCCATATAGGTCAAAGTTAAATGTGTTGTCAATGTTTTTTTCAGGAACTATAAAAGCTAGAAACCTAAAACTTTGCATGCAATTCAATAATGATTACTGATATTGTATAAGAGGCAGTAAATATTTTCAGCTTATTTGTTCATCTGTTCTTTCATTCTTCTTTCTCTCAATAAACGCCAACATTATTTTTGTCAAAAGTTTCACAGGAAGTAAAAAAGCTAGGAGCCTAATTTCGCAGCAGTGACCATTGTGTAGGCCTCTTCTTGCAGTTTTCAAGCCGTAATGGTTTGTTGAAATGTATGGCTGCCATGGGACAGGGCCCACCTGAATTCTGGTGAGCAATGGTGAGCAAAGAGGCCCATGGCCTCTTGTTTGGAAATGTCTTTGTATTTGCAGCCCGTTGTACCTGCCCGTGATTCTGTGACCGAGTTATTCCACAAGCATGCAGGTGAAGATGGTAAAATGGACTACAGAGAGCTGCAACGTTTTCTACAAGAAGCATTAGAGAAAGGTTGTTAAAATACTTTGAAACTTCTCGACTCTAATGCCTATGGCCCGTTCTTTATACCACATGGGTTGGGGCAGTTGGGTGAGGCGAAGTGTCGTGTATCTTGTGTCACTGGGGCGTCCAACTGATACTGTTGAGGTCCACTGTCCTTGCAGTTGATTAGGTTAGAGGGGTGTTACGTAGTTCTTCAATTTCTACACTTCCGTTCATTTTTAGCTCACCTGACCGAAGGTCATGGTGAGCTTTTGTGACAGTAAGATGTCCGGCGTCGTCGTGCGTCGTCCGTCGTCCGTCGTCCGTCGTGCGTAAACTTTTTCTTGTGAACACACTAGAGGCCACAGTTTTGGTCCAATTATCATCAAACTTGCTCAGAATGATAATCATGACAATATCTCGGTCAAGTTCGAATTTGGGTCATGTCGGGTAAAAAAGTAGGTCAGTAGGTCAAATCATAGAAAAACCTTGTGAACACTCGAGAGGCCACAATTTTGGTCCAATCATCATCAAACTTGCTCAGAATGATCATTGTGACAATATTTTAGTGAAGTTTGAATATGGATCATGTCGGCTTAAAAAGTAGGTCAGCGGGTCAAATCATAGAAAAACCTTGTGAACACCCTAGAGGCCACAATTTTGGTCCAATCATAATCAAACTTGCTCAGAATGATCATCATGACAATATCTTGGTCAAGTTCGAATATGGGTCATGTCCGGTCAAAAAGTAGGTCAGTAGGTCAAATCATAGAAAAACCTTGTGAACACTCTGAAGGCCACTGTTTTGGTCCAATTATCATGAAACTTGCTCAGAATGACCATTGTGACAATATTTCAGTCCAGTTCGAATATGGGTCATATCGGGTTAAAAAGTAGGTCAGCGGGTCAAATCATATAAAAACCTTGTGAACACCCTAGGGGCCACAATTTTGGTCCAATCTTAATCAAACTTGCTCAGAATGATCATCATGACAATATCTCGGTCAAGTTTGAATATGGGTCAAATGGTTCCGGTCCGTTGCACATCTAGGTCACAGGAGCCAAAAACAGATTTTTTTCACCAAAAACTTAAAAAATCTTCTTCTCTGAAACCACAAGGCCCAGGTCTTTGTTATTTGGTATGAAGCTTCATCTAGTGGACCCCTACCAAGATTGTTCAAATTATAGTGCTGGGGCCAAAAATGCCCCCGCACGGGGGCCCTTTGGTTTTACATAGGCTTATATAGGGAAAATCTTTAAAAATCTTCTTCTCTGAAACCACAAGGCCCAGGACTTTGATATTTGGTATGAAGCTTCATCTAGTGGACCCCTACCAAGATTGTTCAAATTTGAGTGCTGGGACGAAAAATGCCCCCGCCACGGGGCCCTTTGGTTTTACATTGGCTTATATAGGGAAAATCTTTAAAAATCTTCTTCTCTGAAACCACAAGGCCCAGGTCTTTGATATTTGGTATGAAGCTTCATCTAGTGGACCCCTACCAAGATTGTTCAAATTATAGTGCTGGGGCCAAAAATGCCCCCGCCCCAGGGCCCTTTGGTTTTACATAGGCTTATATAGGGAAAATCTTCAAAAATCTTCTACTCTGAAACCACAAGGCCCAGGACTTTGATATTTGGTATGAAGCTTCATCTAGTGGACCCCTACCAAGATTGTTCAAATTATAGTGCTGGGACAAAAAATGCCCCCGCCACGGGGCCCTTTGGTTTTACATTGGCTTATATAGGGAAAATCTTTAAAAATCTTCTTCTCTGAAACCACAAGGCCCAGGTCTTTGATATTTGGTATGAAGCTTCATCTAGTTGACCCCTACCAAGATTGTTCAAATTACAGTGCTGGGGCCAAAAATGCCCCCGCCCCGGGGCCCTTTGGTTTTACATAGGCTTATATAGGGAAAATCTTAAAAAATCTTCTTCTCTGAAACCACAAGGCCCAGGTCTTTGATATTTGGTATGAAGCTTCATCTAGTGGACCCCTACCAAGATTGTTCAAATTTTAGTGCTGGGACAAAAAATGCCCCCGCCACGGGGCCCTTTGGTTTTAATATCGCACTGTACCATCACATATTTGATAAATAGGATAACATTCTATTACCTCCAAAATTAAAATAACTGATTCTTGGAGCTTAACTGAATAACTTAAGGCTGCCTTGGCGCCAAAATGACCACGTGACCACTTGCGCACGAATTGACGCATGTGCATCATATAAAATTTTGGAGGACGAAAGAAAACATTCGCCATTGTGTCTTTGGATTTAAAATATTCGTTTTCGGAATATTTAATCACACCAGGCTTGTTTCGTCCTTATTTTTCGTTCTAAACCTCCATTATTCTTTCTATTTACTTTGTTTTTCGACAATTTCTTTGTCATTTTGTTTTTTTTCCTCGCTTTTTCGAAGCGTGTTTTCGTCGCGAGTCGTTTCGGCCTTCTCGTTTTTTCTCTTATGCCCCAACTCAGAGGTTTATGTGGGCATCTTAAACCATCGTATGATAATCATTCAACTTGTGCAGCCTGCTGTTCGTGCTCATTTGATAATAAATGTTCTGTTTGTGTAGATTGGGATCCTTATACCTGGTCTTTATTTCAGAAGAAAAGGTTGTACTCCAATAGACCTAGGAGGATGACTTCCAAAGGCTCTAAGAAGAGTGAGAAATTTACGATGGTTGCGGACAGGACTCGCGGTGCGACTAGGGGTCTTGAGTCTAGTGACTCTGGGACACGCAGGGAGACTCCCAAGCACCCCAGAGATCTCAAATCGACTCAGTCCGTGTCTAGGAGCTCGTCTGATGGGTCTAGCCATCAGCACGCTTCTAGTTCGGAAGCACCACCGGTCACAGATCTGACTGGCTCAGATCCCGGTGACGACCCTGACTCTGATAACCCGGCACCGGGCGATCACCGGGCACCATCGGTCGTAGATGCGGATTCTACTTCCGATACTAATGACCGGGACCGGGCACCGGACCGGTCAATTCCACCGGGTCATAACTCACCGGGTCACCGGTCACCGGGTAGTAACTCGGTACCGGGAAGAGATCAGTCACCAGTCGACGAGCATTCATTCGAAAATGGTCAGTCACTGGGTAGACAAATGATTCTGGGCAAAAATGACCGGTCATCAAATATTCCCGGTCGACATGAGTCTTCTAGGGATCGATCGATCATTACAACCTCAAAACGACATATTCGTAAGAGGTCTCCCAGTCATCAATCTGTAGCTGTTCATAAGACTAAGTCCAACGTTCAGCTTACACAGAAATCTATCCGATCCAGATCGAAACAATCGGGTCGACGATCTCGTTCTCGGTCAAGATCGGTCCATTCGCCTCACAGGCATAAGAAACGGAGGACTAGATCGAGGAGTAAGTCTTATTCCCGAAGATCTAGGTCATCGTCCTCAAGAAGGCATAGGAGGAAACATCGTTCTTCCAGGGGTAGAAGACGTTATGTTTCTTCTCCCAGTACGTCTTCGTCGTCTTCTCTATCTTCGGATAGAGACTATAGAAGACGTCAGCACAAGAGTCATAAACACAAGAGATATCATAAAAGGAAGAGATCTACCTCTTCGGATGACTCTCAGTCAGAGAAGGTAGATTCGTCCAATAAATCTCCTTCTCCAGTATATAAGAGAGTATCTAGTGTGAAACACTCTGCTAAACCTCAAAGTACTCGGCATTCCTCTCCTTCCTTATCAATAAGAGTGGAGGACACAAAGGAACTTGATAATGACTTGGATTCTCGTGCTTCGGTTGAAGATTTTAATGATCTGAATAGTTCCGAGATAGATGATAGGATTTCCTATGCATCTGTTATTGACGCTATTTTGGAAATCTTACCTAGTGATAAATTTCCAAGACAGTCAGAGAGTTCCTCAAAGATTTCAAGACCGAAATCTTGCATTGAGGAAGACATTGGACAGGAGCAGAAAAAGTCTATCTCCTTGCCTCAGTCCCCACTCATCGGTAGTACGATCGATTTTATTCAACACCAAGTTAAGGATAAAATCATCCCTGAAGACTGGTGCATCAAGAAAAAAGATCAAGATGCACTAATCAACTTGAAATACTATCAATCGCACAATGAGAAAGTCCCTACTTCTAGGGATCTTCCTCTTGACTATGATGCTAGTAGACTTGGTATGTCGCTCACTGGTAACACTCAAATACCGGTCAAGAATTTGGCACAGTATGAGAAACAGCTCAGGGATCTTTTGAGAACGTTGTCTCATGCTGATGTATTTTCCTACGCAGCTTTTCGATCTGCTAAACAAGAGGAACCAGATTGTACTCTTTTGCTCAGGATACTTGAGGCCTTAGCAAAATCTATTAATGCGTCGGTCTCCTTAGCATCCATTCTGACAGCAGAAATAGTTCAAATGAGAAGAGAAGCTGCAATTAGATCTGCACCGAAGTCCCTTTCGGACATGGCAAAAAACAAACTCAGATCTACACCTTTCAATTCTCCGACATTATTTGGCGGGAAAATTGAACAGGTATATAAGGAAAATTCAGACACCTTGAGGGATGAATTAGTTACTAAGACTATTACATCTAATCAAGCCAAATCTCAGACTTCCTCATCTACACAAGGCAAGCCCGAGTTCAAAATTCCTAAAATAGGAACTTCCTTTCCGTCAAAGTTCGGCAGGAATAATGATCGTAACCTCGCAAAAGGTTCCACATCATACGGTGGTCGTGGCTCCTTTCGAGGTTCAAGAGGATCAAAATCAGGTAGAGGTAATTTCTCCTCCAGGGGAAAAACCTCTACCCTCAAAAAACAGTGAAACCCCTCCTCCACTGCCCTCCCTTCGACCTCAGATTCCAGTCGGAGGAAGACTAGCTCATTTTGCCGAAAACTGGCAGGAAATTACAGCAAACAAATGGGTTCTATCAGTCATAAAAAGAGGGTACAAGATCCCATTCACAGATCTTCCACCTCTTTCAAGAGAACCCATCTTCTTCAGCCAGTCAGGCAGACCGGAGCTAGCAGAAGAAGTAGAAAAACTACTTTCAAAAAGGGCAGTGGAGAGAATTCAACCGGAATCTCCCGGATTTTATTCCAGAATCTTTCTGGTACCAAAGAAAAACGGAAAAATGAGGCTAATCATAGACCTTTCCAATCTGAACAATCATGTGCTCATTCAAAGTTTCAGAATGGAAACTCAACAAAAGGTCAGAAATGCCATTCACCAAAACGATTGGGCCTTTTCATTGGATCTCACGGACGCATATTTGCATGTGTTGATTCACCCTCAGTCTCGCAAATATCTTCGGTTCACCCTGAACGGAAAGGTCTTCCAATTCAGGGCACTACCTTTCGGGCTCTCCACAAGTCCGTACGTTTTCACTCATCTGATGTCAGTAATAGCTACCCATCTTCACAAGAAAGCTATAACTCTTTTTCCGTACCTAGACGATTGGTTGTCAAAGAACCAAAATCGTCAACTTCTTCTGGAACATATCCACTTCACAGTTCACCTGATTTCATCACTAGGACTACTGATAAATCAGGAGAAATCAGATTTGGTTCCATCGCAGAATTTCAATTTCATAGGGATGGAATTTCTCACTCAAACAAACACAGTCAGAATTCCCCTAGAAAGAATTCAATCTCTTCTACTGTCAATAAATGCATTTCTTCTCAAAAGGATAGTTACAGCCAGACAATTCCTTTCTCTTTTAGGGAAACTCAATGCAGCTGCAGATTTTGTAGTCTTAGGACGCCTACATCTCCGTCCACTACAAATGTCATTGCTAGCACAATGGAGACCTCACATTCTCCCATTAGATCACCAAATTCAGATTTCTCAAAACATAAGACATCATCTAATTTGGTGGAACAATCGTCAGAGGTTTCTGTCGGGAGTTCCGATAAAAATTCCTGCACACACCCATCAACTTTACACAGACGCAAGTGTAACGGGTTGGGGGGCTCATTTAGAACCAGAAGGGATTCTATTTCACGGGATTTGGAACCAGTTTCAAAGGGATCTCCATATCAATCTTCTCGAGTTGATGGCAATATCAATAGCACTGAAATTTGCTCATCCTCATATAATAAACTCAAAAGTGTTAATATGCACAGACAACACGACGGTAGTTTCATACATAAGGAAACAGGGAGGGACTCATTCTCCAGATCTCTGTCTAGAAACCTGGAAAATGTTTCATTGGTGTCAACAAAACAACATCAACATTGTAGTAAGACACATACCAGGAAAATTCAACATTCTGGCAGATCGGCTCTCAAGAATAACAAAACCGATCAAAACAGAATGGTCACTCAAACAATCAGTAGTGAACACAATCTGTCAGATGACAAATTTTCCAAACATAGATCTTTTTGCAACAAGATTAAACCACAAGATGCCTCTGTACGTATCTCCAATACCAGACAGTCAGGCATTGGCGATAGACGCACTATCAATGGACTGGAACAGGATAAGTGCATACGCATTTCCTCCTTTCCATCTTATTCCAGCGGTGCTAAACAAAGTTCAAAGGTCACAGTGCAAAATTGTTCTAATAGCTCCTCTGTGGCCGAACAGGCCGTGGTTTCCAGATCTACTGAATCTACTGATATCTCCTCCAATAACTCTTCCAGTAACACCAGATCTTCTATCTCAGTTACAAGGAAAAATTCTGCATCAAAACCCCCAAATGCTTGCCCTTCACGCTTGGGAATTATCAAGCAATCAATCAGAAATAAACAGTTTTCAGGGGAAGTTGCAGAACATGTCTCCAGAGCTAGACGAGAGTCTACTAGGAAAGTCTATGATGCAAAATGGGAGATTTTTACCAATTGGGCAAATCAGAGGGAAATTGATCCGATCAAGGCCCCCTCTCATGTGATTGCTGACTTCTTTCTTTATCTATTTAATATCAAGAAATATCAAGTCAGCACTATTAAGGGTTATCGATCAATGCTATCCAATACACTTAAGTTTAATGAAGGGTATTGTATAGGTTCAGATCCAGTTATCTCTGAATTGATGAAATCTTTTCAAATTCAAAGACCTGTTACTAGTTCTATATCTCCCAAATGGGATCTTGCCTATGTTCTCACATACTTGTCTAAGGAACCTTTTGAACCACTTCCATCAGTTTCATTAACGTTCCTTTCCATGAAAACAGCGTTTCTGCTCTCTATGGCTTCTGCTAAGAGAGTTAGTGAAGTACATGCCTTTTCAATGGACAAACAACATCTTAGATTTAGTTCAATAGATGGTTCTCTTACCATTAGAACTCAAGTAGGTTTCTTAGCAAAGAACCAACTTCCATCTAAGGCACCTGATTCAATTAAAATTCCTTGTCTTTATAATGGGAATCGGAAAACAGGTTTTAACAAGGTCTTATGTCCAGTCAGAGCAGTTAAAATATATCTTAAGAGAACAAAAGCTATTAGGGGTTCCCGAAATAGGCTTTTCATTCCCACAAAAGGAAATCATGATATCAAGAAATCTACTATTTCCAATTGGGTGAAATATACCATTAAGATGGCATATCAAAATATCTCTAAGAGACAGTTATCTTTTCTTAAAATCAGATCTCACGAGTTAAGGGCTTTTTCCACTTCATGGGCCTATTTTAACTCTATCCCTTTAAATGAGATACTTGATGCAGCTGTTTGGTCAAGTTCTTCCACCTTTGCTCAGTTCTATCTTAGGGACTTTCGGCAACAAGCTTCCAATCAAAGCAATCTTGGGCCAGTCGTCGTTGCTCAAAAAGTGGTGGGGGGGGGGGCCGTTTCTGAGGCTCCCACAGAACAGCTATAAACCAAATTGAACTAGCACTATCAGGAGCAGAACCTCAGAAGGTATGTGTTAGTTATAACACAGCTGATCAGGGAACAGATAAGAGGATATTAGAGGATTTACTTTCCTCCATATTGTTTTATCAGCAATCCACTCTAACATCTTCTTAACTGTTCTCTGAACATATGTAATAATTATAACTTATTCTTGGATGCTTTAGGGAAATCCTCCCTCCTTATAGTTGTTATTCTATCCTATTTATCAAATATGTGATGGTACAGTGCGATATTAAAATATAATTTTTATAAGTAAAATTAATTTTAATGAGTACTTACCATCACATATTTGAGCAATTCCCACCTCTGACCTCCCCTCATTTCCAATATATAGTTCCTTACTTATATTGAGGGACAAAATTTTATATGATGCGCATGCGTCAATTCGTGCGCAAGTGGTCACGTGGTCATTTTGGCGCCAAGGCAGCCTTAAGTTATTCAGTTAAGCTCCAAGAATCAGTTATTTTAATTTTGGAGGTAATAGAATGTTATCCTATTTATCAAATATGTGATGGTAAGTACTCATTAAAATTAATTTTACTTATAAAAATTATATTTTACATGGGCTTATATAGGGAAAATCTTTAAAAATTTTCTTTTCTGAAACCACAAGGCCCAGGACTTTGATATTTGGTATGAAGCTTCATCTAGTGGACCCCTACCAAGATTGTTCAAATTTTAGTGCTGGGACAAAAATGCCCCCGCCACGGGGCCCTTTGCTTTTACATTGGCTTATATAGGGAAAATTTTTAAAAATCTTCTTCTCTGAAACCACAAGGCCCAGGTCTTATATATTTGGTATGAAGCTTCATCTAGTGGACCCCTACCAAGATTGTTCAAATTATAGTGCTGGGGCCAAAAATGCCCCCGCCACGGGGCCCTTTGGTTTTACATAGGCTTATATAGGGAAAATCTTTAAAAATTTTCTTCTCTAAAACCACAAGGCCCAGGACTTTGATATTTGGTATGAAGCTTCATCTAGTGGACCCCTACCAAGATTGTTCCAATTTTAGTGCTGGGGCCAAAAATGCCCCTGCCCCGGGGCCCTTTGGTTTTACATAGGCTTATATAGGGAAAATCTTTAAAAATCTTCTTCTCTGAAACCACAAGGCCCAGGACTTTGATATTTGGTATGAAGCTTCGTCTAGTGGACCCCTACCAAGATTGTTCAAATTATAGTGCTGGGACAAAAAATCCCCCCCTGCCACGGGGCCCTTTGGTTTTACATAGGCTTATATAGGGAAAATCTTTAAAAATCTTCTTCTCTGAAACCACAAGGCCCAGAACTTTGATATTTGGTATGAAGCTTCATCTAGTGGACCCCTACCAAGATTGTTCAAACTATAGTGCTGGGGCAAAAAATGCCCCTGTCCCGGGGCCCTTTGATTTTACATAGGCTTATATAGGCAAAATCTTTAAAAATCTTCTTCTCTGAAACCGCTAGGCCCAGGTCTTTGATATTTGATGTGTAGCTTCATCTAGTGGACCTTTGACAAGATTGTTCAAATTTTAGCCTTTGTTGATGTTTGGTATGAAGCTTCACCTTTAAGACCTCCCTCAACATTATGTACATTAAAGCCCTGGGGCCAATAATGGCCCTCTCTGGGGCCCACTTGTTACACTATGGATCAGGTGAGCGATCCAGGGCCATCATGGCCCTCTTGTTTCTTACTTCCCTTTCCTTCACTTTATCTCATCTACTATCTCTTCTGTCCCTTTTCCCCATTTCCCTTCGAGACGACACAAAATGATCCACAAGGGTTGACGTGGCGTATAACCCCGACACAATCGCTCTATTTTGAGTCCGCAGGAAATATAGGATTTTTTTACGGCTGCAGAAAAGAAATATTGAAGTAAAAAAACGAACATTTATCTTTATCTGAACAGCTGCCTCAATGTGTTTGCAGATTACCTTTTTATAGAACATATTTAATGTTGGATAGATATGGTACGCTTATGGCTATCGCAAGATGCTGTGAAAATTTTTAGTGGTGCACGGCTTTCGTAAAAACTTATTTTCTTGTTGCTAAGATTTTGTATGGTAATTTATGCTATTTGTGCTTTCATTGTAAACTTAGCCCCGAATGAAGGCATAGTGCTCCAGTCCTGTCTATCCCCAACTCCATCACTACCCCATTCTACCTAACCTCACTTATAAAAGAGAGTGGGGTGGTCGATCTTATATGCGGGGCTATAATTTAAATGCCCCGCAGTAGAGGCAAATGGCCAAAACAGTTGGATTTTTTGTTGTTAAAGCACACACAGAAAATGCAGTGTTCAGCCTATGATTTAGAAGCCTCCGTGGTGTAGTGGTTACGCTACTCGCCTTGTAAACCAGGGGTCTCAGGATCGATCTCGGGCTTCTCCAGACCTTCGGACCGAGGTTCCGTCTCCGTATGACCTTAGCTGTTGGTGGGACGTAAATCTCAGACACTCACTCACTCAACCTATGATTTGCTTCTTTATTAGGACTCTGCCTCTGGATCACAATAGAATCTCAAAGAATATACACAATATTTATCTCTGTTCGTTAATGTTTATCACTTTCTTGGACCCATCGATGTGGTTTGAAGGCGTGGCCTGAGGCTAGGCATTCTAACCTCCTCTGAAGGCATCTGCAACTGTTAATGCATTGAAACAAACATGAATGCAACCTATTCTTGCATAAAACAGAGTTCCAATTTTAGTTCTTGTCGAAATCGCCTTTTAAATAAAATAAATTTGTCAAAAATTTCTACGACAAATCCCCAATTTGAACAAACTCCTACAGGTCGATAGCTGGTAGGAAACGTAGTATCACTGTCTATTGAACGGCATGACGTTACATAGCGTTGATTTGACGTTCCCTGGGCATGATGTGCCAAGTGGGCTTTTTTCCATGTTAATATACACATATATGTATCCCCTGTATAAGATTAAAAGAATCTTTTTAACCGATTGTTAATCAGTCGAACGAAAGTTACTACTGGGAAAATCATTATGCTCAACATTTTGTCATATTCTGAGTTTTATCAATGACTTTAATTCCGCGAATAGTGGACTGACATTGCTGTCAACAAAAGGTGGCCATTCCGTGCAGTGACGCTCAAGAGAATAGTGTCATGTAAGCAAATTGAGAATTTTCTTGAGGACTGACCAAACACTGTGAAAACTAAATGATCGGTTGTTTTCAATCCTTCAGGTCTTTTTGGCAATGACTTCACTCATCTACACGCATCGATATTTATACCAGAACAAACATGTATATTCATGCACGTGCAAGAATAACATGAGAACTGATGTGTATTTTCAACACTGCAGATTTGATGCTGTTTATTCTTAGAGGACAAACTACATAGAGTTACCAGCAATTATACTTCAAAAATTAAAAACAAAAAAGAAAGCCTCCATTGCATTTGAGAAGCAATTTTTTCTATATTTGGTCGAATGTTTATAAACAATTGGCCCACAGTTATAAAGCGAAGCAAGTTTCAATGTTAATGTCAACGCGACTTACGGTCATTTATGGAAAATAGTAGCGCTATTATTATTGCTGTTAGGTCAGAGTGTTGCGTAAGAGGTCATCTACAGAATTCGGACTGGAATCATGTGTTGGGTTAGGCAAACAGTGTATGATAAGCGCAATAAATTTGATTTTAATTTAGTAAACTTCCCATTTTAGATGGTGATATTCCACGTTCGCCATCTTACTGTGTTAATATTTCGCAGCTTATTTGCTGTACAAGAAAGTCAAATCATGTTGCTGATTTTAACACTCGAAATAAAAGTTTAACTGCCAAACTGCTACATCAGGGATATGGATATCATAAACTTCGGAAAAAGCAGTTAAACTTTGATAACGAGTGTTCAAATCAGCGAGTTTTATCGCCGACACTATTAATTTCTAAATTTAAGGTTGGATTAAATAGACTTTTGCTGCAGAGGATGTCACAGCCTGAGTGTTTTTGTGACATTATATATAAATTCAGAGAAAAATAAAGGCAAACCTAACTTTCGGAAGAAATTCAGAATATTAATAAACGTTATAAATGCATTTGATATAATATACTTGTCGGCCACCACGGCGGCCAACACGAACTTCTGTAATCCTATCATTGGAGTCTAATTCTTGGTTTTCTTTTGCACCAGCTTTTCATTGGTTTCTTGCTATCGAGTCCTCACCGTTGTTTCATCTCTGAGATTGTTTGATTTTTGTGTTCACGGACATGTTGAACTGATGAGTAAGGAGGCCTCCATGCGGACTGAACAAATTATTTTTCTTGATCGCGACAGAAGTAAGGGCGAGGGTTGTGGCCAGGTAAAATTGATTTAAGCCCCCCTGTGGAATTTGTTTCCGCTGACCGTTCCTAGGTGATTCTTCTGTCGCGGTTTATTTTTGTTATGGTTTGTCTTTGGGTGTTTATGTCGCTTATATTATTTTATTTTGGATAGCCTATTGGCCATTTTGTGGGAAAGTAACTGTCCTTTTTGCTTTCCGCTGTTGATGTTTCCATTGGGGTCTGTTGTTTCATGTTTGTATTTCTTTCCCTTTGGTGTCTCTGATGGGAGCTGTGGGTTAATTGTATCGATTCCTGATCATTGCCTTCACTTTTATTTTGAATCACTGATGTTGTACTGATGATTTAGGAGGTCTTCATACGGATTGAGACCCGCGCACGAGTACTGGTTAACCGCTTAGGGGATCTTAGCCTACCCAGGCGAAGCGGGTCGAACCGTCCATGCTAATAAACCCTATTGGTTTCATTGGGGGGCAGGGCTTGAGATGTCATCTCATCTCAATGTCGGGTAAAAGTCCCACAAAATTGAAAGCAACGTCTCCAAAATGACCTTTACAGTGTTGATGGGGAATTTAAACCTAAAATCAAACAAAACAAAACAAATTCATACGGATTAAACAAATTATAAGTCTAAATCGCGACGGAAGTAAGGTGAGGAATGTGGCCACGAAAATCCATTTAAGCTCCCCTCCCCCCCCCCCCCCCCCCCCCGACACACACACATTCGTTTCACTGACCGTTCCAAGGCGGTTCTTCTGTCGTGGTTTATTTTTATTATGGCTTATCCTTGTGTATCGTTTATATTATTTTGTTTTGGATAGCCAATTGACCATTTTGTGCGAAAGTAACTGTCCTTTTGGTTTTTCTAAGTTTAATGGTGTGCACTGTGTTTGCGAAACTGCTCATACAGTTTTATACCGCTATGAAATCTTGCAGGAAGTTTTGTCATGGTCTGTACTTAGCCACTTGTGGGGATAAATACTATTAAAGTACATTATAGATGGAGCTACAATCTTGAAATTATATATATAGCATCAATATGAAAAAAATAAACAAACCGATATTTTTATTAATATTATTATATGTAGTGCCCAATTAGTTTACCCATTCTTGACTACAAGGCGGTTGGTACTTTGCGTGAACAACTCTTCATACTTCTTTCAATTATAACTTAGGTAATAAAAGTCAAAACAGCAGAATGGAAAGCCAGTTGGATGGTACATGCTAATTTATACCAATCAATTAGAAGCCTCCGTGGTGCAGTGGTTATGCTACTCGCCTTGTAAACCAGGGATCGCAGGATCGATCCCGGGCTTCTCCAGACTTTCGGACGAGTCTTTAAACCGAGGTCCCGTCTCCGTATGACCTTAGCTGTTGGTGGGACGTAAAACTAAAACTCACTCACTACACCAATCAATTGGAAACTTCGTTGTCGCTTTTGTAATGGTATCAATAGAAGTGTGTGTGATTTTGGCGCAATGTTCATTTTGATTTTTGTAACTCCTTCCGACTTTTGAACTCGGTCGTTTTTTGTGCTTAAGTATTATGGTCAATGCACTCAGTCGTTTTTGTGCTTAAGTATTATAGTCTATGCATGTTTAAGGGAAAGCATATTGTTGGAAGACATATTGTTTTCAGCTCACCAGAGCCGAAGGCTCCGGGGGAGCTTATAGGATAGGCAGTTGTTTGCGTCGTCGTCTGCGTCGTCGTCGTATGTCGTGTGACGTCAACACTTTCAAACGACATCTCCTCCGAAGCCGCTAGGCCGATTGGGCCCACATTTCATCTGTAGCATCATTGGGTTGGGTGATTGAAAGTTTGTGTATTTTATAAAATTCGGCTCATTAGTTTGGTTGCTATGGCAGCTTAGAGTTTCCAAAGACTTATAATGGGGAAAATTGAAAAAATGACATTTACTGCCAAGCCTCTGCAGATATTTTGACAAAACTTTCATAGAAATGTTCCTTTGGCAATCTTCTATCTGCCATATGATTTTAGGCCTACTTCTCATTTGAATTGGTTGCCATGGAAACCAAAATGAAAAAAAAAAAAAACATCATCTCCTCAGAAACCTTATGCTCTATGAGACTGAGAGTTTATGGAAATATTCACCATATTTGCCTTAACAGGTTTTGTGTTTTTTTTTAGCTTACCAGAGCCGAAGGCTCCGGGGGAGCTTATAGGATAGGCAGTTGTCCGTCGGCGTCTGCGTCGTCTGCGTCGTGTGACGTCAACACTTTTAAACGACATCTCCTCTGAAACCGCTAGGCCCATTGGGCCCAAATTTCATCTGTAGCATCCTTGGGTTGGGGGATTGAAAGTTTGTATTTTTTATGAAATTCGGCTTATTAGTTTGGTTGCTATGGCAACTTAGAGTTTCCATAGACTTATAATGCGGAAAATTGAAAAATGGCATTTACTGCTAAGCCGCTGCAGATATTTTGACAAAACTTTCATAGAAATATTCCTTAGGCAATCTACTATCTGCCATATGATTTTAGGCCTACTGCTCGTTTGTATTGGTTGCCATGGAAACCAAAAGGAATAAAATAGAAAAAAAAATACTTAAAAAATCATCTCCTCAGAAACCGTATGCTCTATGAGGCTGAGAGTTTATGGAAATATTCACCATATTTGCCTTTACAGGTTTTGTGTTTTTTATGAAATTCGGCTCTTTAGTTTGGTTGCTATGGCAACTTAGATTTTCCATAGACTTATAATGGGGAAAATTGAAAAATGGCATTAACTACAAAGCCTTTGCAGATATTTTGACAAAATTTTCATAGAAATGTTCCTTTAGCAAACTTCTCTCAGCCATATGCTTTTATGTCAACCTGGGGGTCCAGTAGGTTGTGCCGGGGCCATGCGCCGCCCCCAAGTACTTCATAAAATGCCTTATATCTCAGAAACCTTACAGATCCCCACCCCTAAACCATATATATTCTTGTTTCTATTGATAAGACGCATTCATTGACACCAACCACCTGGAGGTCCTCCGGGATGCGCCGAGGCCATGCCCCATCCCCTCCACTTCATAAAAGGCCCAATATCTCGGAAACCATTCAGATCCCCACCCCTGAACCCTATATACTCTTGTTCCTTATGATAAGACCCATTCAGTGACATCAAACTGGATGTGCCGGGGCCATGTCCCGCCCCTCCATTTCATAAAAGGCCCAATATCTCGGAACCTTACAGATCCCCACCCATAAACCATATATATTCTTGCTCCTTATGATAAGACACATTCATTGACCCCAAATCGGAGGTCTTCCGGGGTGCGCCGGAGCCATGCCCCACCCCTTCACTTCACAAAAGGCCATATATCTCAGAAACTGTTCAGATCCCTACCCCTAAACCATATATGTTATTGTTCATTATGATGAGACACATTCAGTGACACCAACCTGGGGGTCCCCAGGGATGTGCTGGGGCCATGCCCCACCCCTACCATTTCATAATATCACAATATCTCGGAAACCTTACAGATCTCCACCCCTAAACCGTATATATTCTTGTACCTTATGATAAGACACATTCATTGACACCAACGTGGGGGTATCCCTGGGCCTTGCCCCACCCCTGCACTTCACAAAATGCCTTTTATCTAAGAAACTGTTCAGAGCCCCACCCCTAAACCATATATATTCATCTTCCTTATGATAAGGCACATTCATTAACACCAGCTTGTGAGTCCCCGGGGCATGCCCGGGCCTTGCTCCACCGCTTGACTTCATTAAAAGCCACATATCTCAGAAATAGTTCATATCCCCACCCCTAAACCATATATATTCTTGTTCCTTATAATAAGACTCATTCAGTCACACCAACTTGGGGGTCTCTTTGTGCTGAGGCAATGTGCCCCGCACTTCCACTTTATAAAAGGTCATATATTTCAGAAACCATTCAAATCCCCACCCCATATTCATATATGTTCTTGTTCCTTATTATTAGCACACCTACTGTAGGGGTGTCCGCAGGGGCCAGTCCTCTCCTTTCCACTTCATTAAAGGATATCTTGGATACCGTTCAGATTCCCACCCCTAAACCATATATATACTTGGTCCTTATGATAAGACACATTTAGGGACAACAATCTTGGGCTTTCCTGGGAACGACAGGGCATGCTCCAACCCCTCCACTTATATCTCCAGCCATGCAGATCCCCACTGCTAAACCATATATATTCTTGTTCTTTGTGATAAGACACATTTAGTGACACCAACCAGGGCTCCATTGGGTCCATGCCCCACCCCCTCTACTTCATAAAAGGCCTAATGTTTCATATACTGAGTCCACATGGGTGCTCATTTGGATATGGGGGTTCATTTGGCAGATTAAAATGATATCATGTTAAAATACATGGCTGCAATTGGGCAGTGCCCACCTGAGCTCTGGTGAGCATAGTGGCCCATGGGCCTCTTGTTTATGAAAAGTAGAAGTAAAACAAAGATCAGGAATCGATACAATCAACTTACTCCACCCATCAAAGACACCAAAGGGAAAGAAACACAAACATTAAGCGACCAGACCATAATGGAAACCTAAACAAAGGAAGGCCATAAGGACAGTTAATTTCCCACAAAATGGCCATATGGCCATCCAAAATAAAAAGACACAAGTGATACACACAGTAAGTAACAAACAACACCATAAATAAACCGCCACAGAAGAACCGCCTTGGAACGGTGAGTGGAAAGATGTCCACTGGGGGGCTTAAATCGATTTTACGTGGCCACAATCCTCGCCCTTACTTCCGTCGCGATTTAGACAAATAATTTGTTCAGTCCGCATGAAGGCCTCCCAACACATCAGTGCAACATCTGCGTGAACACAAAAAATCAAAGAACCACAGAGGTGAGACAACGGTGAGGACTCGACAGCAAGAAACCACTGAAATGCTGGAGCAAAAGAAAACCAACAGTTAGACTCCGATGAGGCCGACCAGAGACAGAGCATCAGGCACCAACCAACATTACCTTGAATTAGATCTCTCTAATTCTCAATAAGCCTTTACGTTGGAACCGTCATAGAATCTGAGGCCTGACCCACCGGCGTGCAATTAAAGAGGGAAGCACAGTTGCTAACCGTGATTGGGTTAACTACCATGCATGCAGTCTGTCGTATAACATCCATGTTGTACCCAATCTTTTTATATCGAAATTGGATGCTGAAGTTATTGCGGTTATATATTTTTCTGAATTTATACACCAAGTCACCATAAAATTCGGGCTCCGATAGACCTTGTTGCAGAAGAGATTTAAGCTTTGTGTAGTTTATGGTACCGATAACCCTGATTAAGGAGTTTAGCCGTTAATTATTTATTACGAGTGTTGAAGTCAGTTACATGACTACACACTCTAGCAAATCGAATTAATTGCGAAATATAAACGCCATCGGATGGCGCACGAGGAACATCACCATCCAAAAAAGGAAAATTTACAATTTCAAAATCAAAGTCATCGCGTTTATCATAAAATTTGCACGAAACATACCCGTCTACTATAGATAGATGTAAATCCAAAAAAGGGGCCTCGGTATCAGAAGAATTTGCTTTATTTAACTGAAGTTCTGGGTGGGGGGTGTAAATCTGACTGATCAAACCATCGAAATAGGTATTATCAATATTTGATAAGTCATCTAAATATCTAGAAGTGGAGCTAAAAGCTTCAATAATTTCAGATTGGTTATCAATGGAAAGTGACAACATGAAGTCTCTTTCATAACAATACAAAAACAGATCAGCCACAAGAGGTGCGCAATTCGTACCCATCGAAATACCCACAATTTGTCTAAATAACTTAGTACTGAATCTAATATAAATATTGTCAAGTAGAAAGGTGAGGGCATCACACACTTTCTGACATGATCAAAGTGTATAATTCTTATGCTCTTTAGAAGTGAAAAATGCAATTCTGACATTACATGCAAGATAGAGAGAATCTTCTCTGTGAAAAGCCCATTTAATTAAATCATTAAGCTTTTCTTTTATAAGATTATGAGGAAGTGTAGTGTAAAGAGTGGAATAATCGTAAGTAGACAGACTTGAAGCTAGAAAATGTCTGGATGTCAATTTATTTAAATAAAAATCAAAAATGAGTTCCTTAAAGAGCAATGAAAACATTCACAAGAAAGAAGCTGGGTCATACTACGTAGTTTCGGCTAATAAAACCTCATCAGTGACCCTGTACTGAACCGGCAAAGAAAGCCAGAGGAAACATACTGCAATTTTGCGAATTTCGAATAGGCAGTCGATTCAAAGACTGATATAAATCAAAATGGGGTCTAAATAATTCAAAACCTGTCTAGAATATGAGTCTAAACCAATAATTTATTATTCATTCGAATTTTTTATAGACAAAAACAGATTTCTTCCTGATCTTTCAAAGACTTTATCACAATATTTAATCACATGCGTTTTAATAGCAGTAAGACAGGAAGTTAATAATTTAGAAAGTTCAGTGGTAGTGCAAGAGCTAGAATTTGCAATAAACCGTGCTTTGTAAGGTCTTTTATGAAGTTTTGGTAACCAGTATAGCGTAGGAAGCTTGTCTTGGCCTTCGGTAACACACAAAGCAAACGTGGTGGCTGAATTACAAACATGTTTATCTACTATAGCTCTCTCTTCAGCTAAAGGCTGAAGTTCATAGGCCTTAGTACCACCAAGCTCCTGCTTAAGCGTTTGGTTGCTATTGCAACTTAGATTTTCCATAGACTTAAAATGGGAAAATTGAAAAATGGCATTAACTGCCAAGCCTCTGGCGATTTTTTGACAAAACTTTGATAGAAATGTTCCTAGGGTAAACTTCTCTCAGTCATATGCATTTATGTCAACCTTGGGGTCCCGTAGGTTGTGCCGGGGCTACGCCCCGCCCCCTCCACTTCATTTGCTTGTTTGATTTGAGGTTTAACGTTCCCGTCAACAATGTAAAGGTCTTTATTGGAGACGTTGCTTCCAATTTTGTGGGACTTTTACCCGAAATTGAGATGAAATGACATCTCAAGCCCTGTCGCCCAATGAAACCAATAGGGTTTATTAGCATGGACGGTCCGCCTCGCACCGCGGTTCCTGGACAGGCTTAGATCCTCTAAGCGGTTTACCAGTACTAGTGTGCGGCCAGATTCAGCTCTGTGTGGAAGCATCATGCAGCCCATATATTTCTTCAAGCCCCTATGGGCGGGGGCGAACCCTCCACTTCATAAAATGCCTTATATCTCAGAAACCTTACAGATCCCAACCCCTTAACCATATAGATACTTGTTCTTTATGATAAGATGCATTGAGTGACACCAACCTAGGGGTCCCCACGGAAGTGCCGGGGACATCCCCCACCCCCTCCACTTCATTAAATGCCATATATCTCAGAAACCATTCAGATCCCCACTCCTAAATTATATATAATATATTCTTGTTCCTTATGATAAGACGGACTCACTGACACCAGTCTGGTGGTCCTCTGGGATGTACCGGGGTCATGCCCCACCCCCTCCATTTCATAAACGGCCAAATATCCCAGAAACCTTACAGATCACCACCCCTAAACATATTTATTCTCGTTCCTTATGATAAGTCGCATTCAGTGACACCAACCTGGGGGAACACCCTGAATGTGCCGGAGCCATGCCCAACACCATCCACTTCATAAAAGGCCAAATATTCCAGAAACCTTACAGATACCTACCCCTAAACCATATATGTTCTTGTTCCTTATGATAAGAAGCGTTAGGTGAAACCGACCTGGGGTCCCCCTCCCCAGATGTGCTGGGGACATGCCTCACCCCATCCACTTCATAAAATGTCATTTACCTAAGAGGCCATTCAGATCCCCACCCCTAAACCATATATATTCTTGTTCCTTATGATAAGATCCACTCAGTGACCCCAACCTAGGTGTCCCTCGGGATGTGCCTGGGCCATGCCCCCCCCCCTCTACTTCATAAAAGGCCCAATATCACAGAAACCTTACAGATCCCCACCCCTTAATCGTATATATTCTCGTTTCTTATGAATAGTCGCATTCGGTGACACCAACCTCTGGGACACCCGGGATGTGCCGGGGCCATGCCCGACCCCTCCACTTCATAAAAGGCCAAATATTCCAGAAACCTTACATATCCCCACCTTTAAACCATATATATTCTTGCTCCTTATGATAAGATGCATTAAGTGACACCAACCTGGGGGTCACCCCCCCCCCCCCCCCCGGATGTGCCGGGGACATGCGACACCCCCTTCACTTCATAAATTGCCATTTTCTCAAAAATCATTCAGATCCCCACTTCTAAACCATATATATTCTTGTTCCTTATGATAAGACGCACACTGTGACACCAACCTGGGGGTCCCCCTGGATGTGCCGGGGCCATTCCTAACCCCCTCCACTACATAAAAGGCCAACTTTTCCAGAAACCTTATAGATCCCCGTCCCTACACCATATATATTCTTGTTCCTTTTTATAAGACACATTCAGTGACACCAACTCAGGGGTCACCCAGGGCACGCCCGGGCCATGCTCCACCCCTCAACTTTACAGAAGACCATATATCTGAGAAACTGTTCAAAGCCCTACCCCTTAACCATATATATTCTTGTTTCTTATGATAAGACGCAATCAGTGACACCAACATGAGGGTCCCCCGGGGTGCCAAGGACCATGTCTCGCCCCTTTACTTCATTAAAAGCCATATATCTCAGAAACCGTTCAGATCCCAACCCCTTAACCATATATATTCTTGTTCCTTATGATAAGACCCCACTTCATAATAGGCCATTTATCTCAGAAACCATTCAAATCCCCACCCCATAATCACATATATTCTTGTTCGTTGTTATTAGACACATTCAGTCACCCACATCTTCGGGGGTCCGCAGGAGCCACTTCTCTCCCACCCACTTCATAAAAGGGCCTCATATCTCAGAAACCGTTCAGCATTCAGGGCTTTTCTGGGATCCGCCATGCCCGAATCCCTCCACTGCTTAAAAGGCCTTACATCTCACGTGCCATACATATCCCCACCGCTAAACCATATATGTCTCTGTTCCTTTTGATAAGGCGCATTTAGTGACACCAACCAGGCCCCCATTGGGTTCATGCCCCACCCTCTCTACTTTATAAAACACCTAATATTTCAGATACAGTCCACATGAGTGCTCATTTGGGTATGGGTTTTTTTGGGAGACTTTATATTTGGAGGATTTAAATCATATCATGTTAAAATACATGGCTGCCATTGGGCAGTGCCTACCTGAGCTCTTGTTTATGAAATTTGGCTCCTTGGTTTGTTTGCTATGGCAAGTTATAGAGTTTCCATTGATTTGTAATGGAGAAAATTGAAAAATGACATTAATTTTATGCATTTCAAGATATTTTGTCAAACTTTCATAGAAATATTCCTTTAAAAATGTTCTTTTATGCTTATTGATTGCCACAGATGGGAACTTGTCAATTGTCATCTGTTGTCCTGCAACAACACATTCAAGCGACATCAGACGTCCGAAGCCACTAGGCTCATTGGGTCCAAATTTTATCTGAAGCATCCTTGGGCGCAGGGCTTCCATGGTTAATTAAAATACATTGCTGCCAGTGGGCAGTGCCCCCCCCCCCCGAGCTCTGGTGAGCATGGTGGCCCATGGGCCTCTTGTTCATTTTAATTCCCCCCTGTGTTGGGCAAAGAGAAGTGGACTTCATGTTTCCCCGCAATTTCCCGGGGTAGGAAGATGTGAGTGCAAAAGACTTGTGCTTGAATGTAAACTAGTAAGAAAAGGTCACTCAGGAAAGGCCACAATCTAAGAACGCAGCCGTCTCAAGTCACCTATAGAAAGTGACACGGTGGCACGTACAAAACTGACGAAACATGAACTAACGTCACAAAGCCAAATAACAAACAAAACACTGCAAAAGAACGACCGCCTTGGGACGGTCAGTAGCAAAACTACTGGGGGCTTCAAATTTCAACCCTCGCCCTCAGGTTTGGACCTTCTCGTGATGAGCAGGCGTCATGAACTTGCAACTGCGATACTAACAGGTGCCTTACTCTTGTAACACTGAACCTACTAGTTTTTAGCTCGCCTTACGAAAGTAAGGGGGGGGGGGCTATTGCCATAACCCCGGGCGTCCGTCGTCAGCGTCGGCGTCAGCGTCAGCGTCAGGGTCGGCGTCCGCATTTGGTTAAAGTTTACCTGCAAGCTCTTATATGTGATGTTTTACAAGTTCATTTTGAATATATAATTAACAATTGATAAACAACAATATTTAACATTATCATTGTACTTCATTTTACAATTTTTTGGCTTAAATTGGTCTTTTTGAGAAGTTAATATTCCAAAGAGTTAAGAGTCCAAATCCCGGGGGAGGCATGTTTTTTTTATGCCCCCGCCATTCGAAGAATGGTGGAAAGGGCATATAGCCTTGCCCCTGTCCGTCCGTCCGTTCGTCCGTCCGTGCGTCTGTTCGTCCGTTCATGCGTCCGAAACTTAAATGCAGTCAATTACTTCCTTATTTCTTGATGGATTTTAAAATTACTTGGCCAAAATGTTAACCATCATGAGACGACGTGTCACGTGCAAAACCCAGGTCCGTACCCCCAATGTCAAGGTCATACTTAGAGGTCAAAGGTCAAAAAAGGGTCCGAAACTTAAACGCAGTCAATAACTTTCTTATTTCTGGATGGATTTTGAAATTCCTTTATGGAAATGTTAACCATCATGAGACGATGTGTCAGGTTCAAAATCCAGGTCCGTACCTCCAAGGTCAAGGTCATACTTAGAGGTCAAAGGTCGAAAAAAGGGTCCGAAACTTAAACGCAGTCAATAACTTACATATTTCTGGATTGATTTTGAAATTGCTTTGAAGAAATGTTAACCATCATGAGACGATATGTCACGTGCAAACCCAGATCCATACCTCCAAGGACAAAGTTATACTTTGTGGTCAAAATTCAAAAAAGGGGTCCGAAACTTAAACGCAGTCAATAACTTACTTATTTCTGGATGCATTTTAAAATTACTTTGAAGAAATATTAACCATTATGAGATGATGTGTCACATGCAAACCCAGATCCGTACCTCCAAGGTCAAGGTCATACTTAGAGGTCAAAGTTAAAAAATGGTCCGAAACTTAAACACAGTCAATAACTTTCTTATCACTGGATGGATTTTGAAATTACTTGGCAGAAATGTTGGCCATCGTGAGACAATCTGCCTCACACAAAACCAGGGTCCTTACCTACAAGGTCAAGGTCATACTTAGAAGTCAAACGTGAAAAAAGGATCCGAAACTTAAACACGCTCAATAACTTTCTATGGATGAATACGAACATAGACATATTTTCAGGCGGGGGGATCCGTGTCCTATGGACGCATTTCTAGTCGTTTTAAAAACATAGCGGGTCTGGGGCTCAAGGTCAAGGCCACTGTGGCTATTTTTAGAAAAAACATTGTCATCGCTCTAGCGCCTTCATTTATTGATGGATTTTAATTTTACTTTGGTATAATGATATCTCGAGTGACTTTGACTTTCAGGGTCCGGGGCTTAAGGTCAATGTCACTACTTTCAGGGTCACTGGGTCAAGGTCACTGTAGCTATTTTTAGAAAAACAGTGTCATCGCTCTTGCACCTTAATTTATTGATGGGTTTTAATATAACTTCACACAAATGTTTGGTATGATGATATCTCTAGCAAGTTCAACTTTCAGGGTCTGGGGCTGAAAGTCAAGGTATATTTTTCGAAAAAACTTTGTGATCACTCTAGTGCCTACATTTATGGATGGATTTTAATATAACTTTACACAAACGTTGGGTTTGATGATATCTCGAGCTGGTTCGACTTTCAGGGTCTGGGGCAGAAGGTTAAGGTCACTGTGGCTATTTTTAGAAATTCTTTTTCATCGCTCTTGCGCCTTTATTCATGGATGGATTTTAATATAATTTCATACAAATATTGGGTATGATGATATCTCGAGTGACTTTGACTTTCAGGTTCCGGGGCTGAAGGTCAAGGTCACTGTGGCTATTTTTAGGAAAAACTTTGTGATCGCTCTGGTGCCTACATTTATGAAGGGATTTTAATATAACTTTACGCAAATGTTGGGTATGATGATATCTCGAGCGAGTTCGACTTTCAGGGTCTGTAGCTGAAGGTCAAGGTCACTGTGGCTATTTTTAGAAAAACTTTGTCATCGCTCTTGCACCTTCATTTATTGATGGATTTTAATATAACTTGACACAAATGTTTGGTATGATGATATCTTGAGTGACTTTGAGTTACCGGGTCAGGGGCTGAAGGCCAAGTTCACTGTGCCTTTTTTTTAGAAAAAAACTTTGTCATTGCTCAAGTGTCCGCATTTATTGATGGATTTTAAGATAACTTCATACAAATGTTGGGCATGTTTATATGTCGAGTCGGTTCAACTTTCAGGGCCTGGGGCTCAAAGTCAAGGTCACTGTGGGAATTTTTAGAAAAACTCTTAAGTACCTACATTTATTGATGGATATAATGTAATTTTACGCAAATGCTAGGCTAGGCTTTTTTTTAATTTGTCTTGCACGAGGGAATTTGTATTGGCTGCGATGCCTTGTTATTACTTGGAAGTTTGTAGATTTTTTTAGTAAATATAGATTCCTTTTTCATCTTTTTTTTTTACAGTGGAAAGGCTTGAAAACAGGATGATAAGGGGTACTTTTTGCTGCAGTCTGTTGGGCTTTTTTACAGAAGAAAACATTTTGATAACTTGCCAACATCAATCTTAGGCCCCCAAAGGCGATCTATGTTGTCTTCTGACAACTCTTGTTTTCTTAATTCCATTGGGCTTGTTCCTCGAGCTACTCTGCCTTAACAAGTTTCTCTGCAGAGACCTTGTCCTTCCTCTTCGATTGATGCTTTTTCCAGACAACAAATAGAACATATATATACCTTGATCACTTTCAAGAACCTTATCTGACTGAAATCTCGACAGTTTGTTTGGTAGTCTGAAGGGGTCTGGATTGTATAGGAGAGGGAAGTCTCACAGATCGTTTCTCTCTTAAATTCTCACAGCTCCTGGATGCTGCCATGTAATCACTTTGTGAATGTGCATGTTTTTCCGTTTCTTAGCAACCATAGTGCAGTTTATATTTTACTTTTGGTCCTTTGAGAATAGCGTGAATATTCTGAGAAATCTGTAATAAATTATTGGTTTAGACTCATATTCTAGACAGGTTTTTAATTATTTGGACCCCATTTTGATTTATATTAGTCTTTGAATCGACTGCCTATTCGAAATTAGCAAAATTGCAGTATGTTTCCTCTGGCTTTCTTTGCCGGATCATTACAGGGTCACTGATGAGGCTTTATTAGCCGAAACCACGTAGTATGAATCATCTTCTTTCTTATGAATGTTTTCATTGCTCTTAAAGGAACTCATTTTTGATTTTTAATTGATACTTAATATGCTGTTATCTGCCGGCCTCAGTGGCTCAGTCGGATGCGCGTCTGACTGGTGATCAGGAGGACGCGGGTTCGACTCCCGCCGGGGTCGGCAACATTCTTTCGTTGAGATTGATCATGAAATCTTTTCTATGGTCATTCTCTCTCTTCCGCTGATTCAAGAAGGGCAGTTGTCAGTTTCTGGCGAAAGAATGTGCACTGTACTGGTTAACCGCTTACGTATAAGCCTGCCCAGGAAAGTGTTGATAGGTAAACTGACCGGCTCAAAAATGACCTAAATAGTGTTGACTGGGCCGTAAAACTCCAATACAATACAAACAAATATGCTGTCATCTGGCCGTCGCAAGACAAGGGAAAGGATTAAATCGGGCGAAACAATGCATCATTCGTGATTCTGTCTCGAGTCTGACTTGCAACAGTCTTGTGACCTAAAAATCACTCAGAATTCCCAAAGAAATTTTGCATGTCGAAAATCTAGTCTGCAACGTATTTTATGACCCGCCATTTAAAAAATGGCGGGTATTATGTTATACCCTCCGAAGTTTTGAGTGTCCGTCCGTCCATCAGCGCCCAATAGTTCCGTGTCCGCTCCATGACTCTGATACCGTTTGAGATATTTTCACGAAACTTCACAGATATGTAAAGCATTTTCAGACGACGTGCAGAACATATGAACCGTAACTCTGATTTTTCTACTTTTGGAGTTTTTGCCATCTGAACATTAAACATAGCCATCTCTATCGTAGTTTAGTGTCCGCTCCATAACTTCGATACCATTTGAGCTATTTCCATGAAACTTCAAAGATATGTAGAGCACCATGAAACGACAGTTCGAACATTTGAACCGTAACTCTGATTTTCCTACTTTTGGAGTTATTGCCCTTTGAACTTTGAATATAGCTGTTGCTTTCATTTTCGTGTCCGCTCCGTAACTCTGATACCATTCGAGATATTTTCACGAAACTTCAAAGATATGTAGAGCACTATCAGACGACGTGCAGAATATATGAACCATAACTCTGATTTTCCTACTTTTGGAGTTATTGCCATTTGAACATTTGAAATAGCTATTTCTATCGTAGTTTCGTGTCCGCTTCATAACTTCGATACCATTTGAGATATTTCCGTGAAACTTCACAGATATGTAGAACACAATGAGACAACGTGCAGAAATATGAACTATAACTCTGCTTTCCTACTTTTGGAGTTATTGCCCTTTGAACTTCGAATATAGCAGTTGCTATCAGTTTCAAGTCCGCTCCATAACTCTGTTATCATTTGAGATATTTTCACGAAACTTCACAGATATGTAGAGCAGCCTGAGACGACATGCAGAACATATGCACCAAAACTCTGATTTTCCTATTTTTAGAGTTATCGCCACTTGAACATTGAACGTAGCCATTTTTATCATGTAGTCTGTTTGAAGCACTGTATCTCCAGAACTTAATGATTGGTTCTGACCAAACTTGCATGGTTACACCACTAGGATGGGGAAAACAGCCATTAGGTTTTGTTTTACTGTGGTATGGCACTTGCTTGATGTAATTGTAGTGGCGCGGCATCATGCAGTGCTTGCAGTTTTATTTTATTTATTTTTTTTTGAAAAATAGAAGTGAAGGCAGTGATCAGGAATCGATACAATTATCCCACTGCTCCTATCAGTGACACCAAAGGGAAAGAAATACAAACACGAAATAACTAGACCCTAATGGAAACGTCAATAGTGGGAAGCCAAAAGGACAGTTACTTTTCCACGAAATGGCCAATCGGCTATCCAAAACAAAATAAAATAAGCGATACACACACACACACACACACAAAAGACAAACCATCACAAAAATGCGACAGAAGAACCACCTTGGAAGGGTCAGTGAAACGAATTCCACGAATATCAAATCTTATGTAAACATTGCCCAAGAAGAAAGGTGAGAGCCTCACACACTTTCTGACATGACCATAAAGTATAATTTTTATGCTCTTCAGAAGTGAAAAAAGCATTTCTTACATTACATGCAAGTTAGAAGTTCTTCCCTATGAAATGTTCATTCATATAAATCATTAAGTTTTTCTTTTATAAGATTATGAGGAACTGTAGTGTAAAAGGTGAAAAAATCATAAGTAGACAGACTTGAGGCACGAAAACGTCTGGATTTCAATCTATTTAAAACTTCGTTAGAATTTTTATAAACCCAAACAGATTTCTCCCTGATCTTTCAAAGGAGGTTTTGATGCTACCGTAAGGAGGTCTTGATGCTACCACACAAATCCTAGCTATTTTCCTCTGACATGTGATCATAGATATGTGTACAGCTGCCGCAGGCTTGTTGTGAAACAGACTGTCATCATTGTTGTTTTACGCTAATAAGATAGGCGACTATAAGGGTTGAAAGCTTAAGAATCGGTATAAGGGCATGTTGCAATAACTTAAGGGTCCAGACACTTATTTTCCTAAGGCAACCATTGGTGTCTGTTCAGTGGACACTTGTTGCCTCCAGCAGAATCGTCAAACATTTCTAAGCTGCTTGGTATATTGTCAGAACTATATTTAAACTTGGTTGTGGACGACATGATGCGTTGTTGCATAAGACTAACAACACATCCAGCAAAATGTATCAGGTCGTCTGGAAATGCATTTTAATAGTCAGCAACAATAACGCTTGTATTTAAGCCGGTTTAGCAGTACTATATATATACAAGGAAGTAAATGTTCGTTACTGCGGGAGAAGGGTGGGGAGAAAAAGTGCCGCTAGAACGGATCTATGTGATTCACCATATTTACTTGTTTTGTTTCATCATTTTAGAGCCGGGTCAGCCTATAATATTCAACGAAGAGTCCTGTCGAAGCCTGCTAACAATGATGGATGTATCCTTTTGTTATTGACAGTGATATATACACTTATGTGTTATGGGTTGTTATTTGCAATGTAAAATTAAGAAGCATGAAATATACTGTTCACAACAAGTAGGGGACAGTTTACTTTCAGGCTGAAAATGCGGAAATAACTAAAAATTGACCCGGCCAAGATGCTTTTAATTCAAAGAACTGTCAATTATCCATAAATTGAACCACACATTACTTCCAAAAACCACGTCATTATGTAGCGACACGGCTACCAATCATCTAAGCGTAAACGTCATTTTCTTTCAAAAGCCCTCAATAAAGTGTTGGACCTCCTCGATTGTCACAGCAGGCAATGAATCGTCGTCGTATACTATGAATCGTGAACTGAGGGATCCTTCGCCACTCTTCTTGAAGTGCTGCACCAAGCTCGCCCAGGGACCTTGGAGGCGGACCGCGGCTTCGGACTCATTTTCCGAGGATGTCACATACGTATTCGATGTTAGATACATCTGGACTCATCGCAGGCCATGGTATTGTCTGAATATTTTGCCGTTGAAGGTACTCGGTAAGGACGCGTGCCCGTTGAGCCCTAGCGTTATCGTCCTGAAAGATGAATCCAGGACCGGGGCGTTGAGCAAACGGTATCACGTGAGGAGCCAGCACGTCATTACGATAGTACAGTCCTGTAACTCTGCCTTGGCACACATGTAAGTCTGTTATTTTTTTCAGTCATGTTGATCCCACCAATGCCATATCAGACCCTGCTCCATATCCATCATGAGCAACTCTAGCCGGGTCTGTATAACGTTCACCAGTACGACGCATGACTCTTCTACGACCATCCCGAAAGTCCAAGTTAAACCGAGATTCGTCATCCAACATAACGTGAGACCACTGATTTATGTTCCTGTGTACACCTCGAAAAAACGTGCTCTATGGTGCCTAGCTTTCAACGGCAGTGCAACTTGCGGAAGCCGTGCCGTAAGGTCACTCGAGTGAAGGCGATTTAGTATCGTCTATCTATAGACATTAACCCCTCTTCCTCGGCGCAGGTATTGCTGGAGATCTGTTGAAGTTAGTCTCCGGTTGCGTAACGCTTGATTGACAACAAGGCGGCCATCGCATCCGTTAGTACTCTTCTGGATTCCACTTTTCTGCAAAGTCGCTACTGGTCCTGCCCTACAATAGCGTGACCATAGTCGACTGACAACTGACTGTGACGTATTCATAACATTTGCCGTCTGCAACTGCGACCTTGCGGTCTGGAGCATACCAAAGGTTCTCCAACGTCGACCCTTCGTTAGCCGAATCATGGTTCTTATAACGAATTTGTTTTTGAACACTTCAACAGTCGATACAGAAAGTTTTGTCGAAATCTCGCAACAATAAACCGGTTTGTCACTAATGTTAAAATCGACATGGTATACCCGATATTTGATTATTCCTAATGTATAGGCTGATGGGCTCGAAGGAACCCGAATATTCCCTAATTTTTGTGAACAGTATAAAAGAAAAGCTGAAAACACTTGGAACTAGAGCGTTTGCTTGTTTCAATGTCAAGCTTAAACTCAATTGCCACATTCTATTTTCATGTCATATATTTTTATATTTGAATTTAACCCTTTACCACTCAGATACGTGTTTTTACGTGTCTGCACCCCCCCCCCATTTTAAGCCCCAGAAGCACCTAAAATCTGCATTTCTATCTCTGGATAGTTATGTTTGCTTTAGGATTTGTTGGGCAAAAAAGTGACCGTTTTTTTCGCGCGCCTCCCCACTAAAAATATTCTGGGGGGATTGAAGGGGGGGGGGGGGGGGGCAACGCCCCCCCCCCCCCCCTCACATCCCGAAAAATTTTGGGTGTATGTCCCAACCGGCCGCTAAAATTTATATCTGAGGGTGTCTGGGGTCAAAAATGCCTAAAAATTGATGCTGATAAAACATGCTGCAAACAGTGAAAATGGCCAGTGTCAAACACCTTAATTGTTGCCTTGATAGCTGTGTGAAGATTAAAATGTGATCAAAAATTCATGTGAAAACACATTTTGCCAACTTTGAGATGTCCCCTCTTTACCATGACAACAATGATCAAGTCATGAAAGATTGCATTTGAAAGGCTACTGCCCAATGAACATTCATACCGAGTTCGGTGTAAAACAGACCATCCATTATGAAACAATGGCTAGTTGAAGTTGCTGTAAGGTGCAACACTGTGAAAATCAGCGAAATTCACAAAATCCCTGAGTGGTAAATGGTTAATTTAATTTAATACTTAGTAGTGACACAAACGAGAGTAGTGAAACAAACGGGCCTCCACTCATCATGGCTAGGGGAAATAGATTTTACTGCATGGTGCTTCCACGCAAAGCTGAAACCGACCGCACATGAGTACTTGTAAACCTCTTATAAGGTCTAAGCCTGCCCAGGCAAAGTGGTGCCAGTTGGGCCGTCCATGCATATAAACCCTACTTATTTCATTGGGCGCCAGGACTTGAGATGTCGTTTTTTATTTCAATGTCGGGTAAAAATCCCCAAAAATTGGAAGCAACGTCTCCAAATTACCTTCAGAGCGTCGAGGGTACGTTAAATAGAAGTCAAGGCAATGACCAGGAATCGATACAATTAACCCACACCACGAATCAGAGACACCAAAGGGACAGAAACACAAACAAGAAATAACTAGATCCTAATGGAAACACAAACAGCGGAATGCCAAGAGGAAGTTTACCACAAAATGGCCAAATGGCTATCCTAACAATATATACACAATTCAAATAAACAAATATCTGAAACAAATAAAAACGATATCGGACGCTAGTTAAATGATATCGTATCATCTCACTGCTGTCTCATACCATATATGTTGTTTTTATTGTTGCGAGCCGGAACTACCTTTTGTTTACAATCTGTCATAAAAAAAAGAAAAGTAACTTTACTTTTTTGGCTGATACCAAAAATAATTCATCTTGTGTGCTGAAAACATCACGTATTTCGTGAGAAAATTCTAATGTTTTCAGCACATGTGATGAAACATGTTTGGTATCCACCTCAAAAAAGAAAATATCCTCTATATATTCCCAAGCAAATATGGGAAAATACAAGAAAAATATAAACAATTTGAAAAATATCAACAATTTGTTGTCTGCTGAATAAGCCTAGAGAGTGTTAAAGGTTAAGTGCTTTGTGGTGGGTAGCACGTCTCCTCGTACTTCATCATAGTTAAGTTTAAATGTAACTTTTTAACATTTATACGGGTTCTAATTAGCCAAAACGAGCTATCAGAAAGCTTGCTTCTGTATTTTTTTCTGTATGTATACATAGCATTTTATTTCCAAAGTCAGCTTTTACAGTTGCATTACATATTATACTTCCTGCTCAGTCCGAGTCGGTGCATATAGTCATAACGAATAATGTCAATAAGTGCTGTAATTATTTGAGTTCTACGTAAAATTCAGAAACAAAAATGGACTGTAGATCAATTTAGTGATCTGACTGGCTTGAAGGAAAAGTGATTACATCTTTTAGTCTTTATCATTAAATAAGTCACAGGGTTTAGCTCACAGTCTTCATGTTCTTCGAAACATCATTTGATAGTTGGTCTTATGTATATTTTGACATGTATGGTTACAAATGGCATTGAAAAAGGATATATTTGTGGGATGCTTTATCTTTAATGAATGCGAGAAAGATATACTGTGACATATCTAGACATGGCACGGTGTGAAAATCATAATTGATTTTCTGTGTGTATACATGCCCTATATAAAGAAGCAATTTATTTAAATTTGTGTGTTTGTCCTTAATCAGAAGTTAAACAAAAGCGGGTTTCTAGATCTAGTACAAGCTGACAATGTATGCAAACAGATACAACTGTTTGTGGTATGTTTATTAGACCCCTAGTAGCAATTTTGTCATCCGTATTAATACTGCTTGTGTTTTAGCTTGTATTTCATGGTATGAAATGTGAATCAACCATGCGTATTTAAAAAGAAACAATCAGGAACTGATATCCGTCTCACAATAAAAGTGCCAAACAGGGTAGATTATAAAGTTATCACAACCAATTTGCAAAACAGACAAAACAGTTTACAATTTTGAACTGTGAAATAGTTGACATTAATTGTCACGAACTGCAATACTTTTAGGTGTAAACAGGCCTCCTAGCGAACCATATAAAACATGTAATAACCTATAATTTTGTGTCAGACCTATAAAAATAGAAGTAGAGGCAATGATCAGGAATCGATACAATCAACCCACAGCTCCCATCAGAGACACAAAAGGGAAAGACACACAAACATGAAACAACAGACCCTAAAAGGACCAACATCGGAAAGCCAAAAGGATAGTTACTTTCCCACAAAATGGCCAATAGGCTATCCAAAATAAAATAACATAAGCGACACAAACACCCAAAGACAAACCATAACAAAAACAAACCGCGACAGAAGAACCGCCTTGGAACGGTCAGCGGAAACGAATTCCACTGGGGGGCTTTAATCGATTTTACGTTGCCACAATCCTCGCCCCTTACTTCCGTCGCGATTTAGACAAATAATTTGTTCAGTCCGCATGAAGGCCTCCTAACTCATCAGTGCAACATCTCCGTGAACACAAATAATCAAACAAACACAGAGGTGAGACAACGGTGAGGACTCGACAGCAAGAAACCACTGAAATGCTGGAGCAAAAGTAAACCAACAGTTAGACTCCGCCGGGCCCGACCAGAGACAGAGCATCAGGCACCAACCAACATTACCATGTATTGAAACCTTTATTTTGTTCATAAAATCTATGAGATAAAAACAAAACTTACATTTTTCACCTTTTGAACACTGTGGCGACTCAAAAAATATTTCATCTCGTGTGCTGAAAACATCACGTATTTCGTGCGAAAATTCGGATGTTTTCAGCACATGTTTGTTTGCCTGCTTAATAAGCCTTGAGAGTAGTAGAGTAGTTTAGGTTAAGTGCTTTGTGGTGGGTAACACATCTCCTCGTGCTTCATCATAGTTAAGTTTAAATGTAACTTTTGAACATTTGTACGGGTTCTAATTAGCCAAAACGAGCTATTAGAATTCCTGACACTTTTGTGAGTCTTTCCATGTGGTGTCTACTTCAGTTCCGTTTTAATAGCTGTGTTGGCCTTCCTGCTTCTTGAGAATTAACTGGTATTACTCCAGATTGATCATTTTTCACTTTTTAGAGCTGTCGAAGCACAAAGATCACGAATACACGCCTATATAATTTTGACCCCCTTGAACCCCACTGTTATATAGTAAAACTGGGGTTTCCGGGGTATACCTTATTTTTCTTATTTCTGCTCTAAAATATAGATTGTGGGTACTCGTTAGAACCACCTCGATGAGGCGGTTCTAACGAGTGCCCAACATCTATATTTTGAGCAGAAATAAGAAAATTATCACAATTTTTCATCATAAAATTTTCAATTTTTCGGCGATAAAGATGGCAATGTATTTGAATAGGCGTGTTTTCGTAATGTAAGTCCCCCAAAAAGTGATGAAAAGTGTCAGGAAATAGATTTTTCCCTCGCTCGCTTTGCTGGCTCAGTCTTTGTAAAGTTCAGATCAGCTTTATCTGAGAAACCCTAGTGCAAAAATACACCAAACATTTTATTTTCAGTTTTAAAGCATTTCGAGTTCAAAAGAACTTTTTTAACCAATATTTTTTATCGAAAAATCTGTTAGTAACATATATTTGAGTTAAAGGAACCTTTATAAAACCTATATTTTCCCACTGGGCCACTAGGAGGCCTGTGTATTTGTCTTTCAGCTAAGTATTTTTATGTAACATGTAACTATTGTTTAGAAAAGAACCAGCTATACATATTTCATTCTGTTTGATTTCTGTGATTTCTGTGATGATTTAATTTAATGCTAACTCACAAGTGTCTTTCACCTTCTTCTCCCTTCACAGTTTCATTTGTTTAGTATGCACAACAACAATAATGTTATATAACATGTTTTTTCTGTAACGTCAGTTTTCATTTCCAATCTCGGCAACACAAATGAGACTTGACATGAATTGCGAATAATAAGAATACCACGGCTAATGGACGGATTTCTGCTTGTCTGCAAGTTGTTAATTCAGCTTCGTCAATGCTCACATCTTTGCTTCAGGCTACTACACCACTTTTGTACATTTCGCCAATATTTAAGCAGTTTTATTTATTGCACTTCAGCAATGTTTCAGACAAAATATTCTGTCTTTGCACGATTTTTTTTTTGGTTTTGGTTTTACGACCCTTTTAGAATTATTTCACTTATTTCGAGCCGATCAATTATCTAGAGGTGGGCGATAGTAAGTGAGTACCCGGAGAAAAATCACCTGGCCTTCCGTTGCAGAACTTAGCGTCTCACATTTGCACCATTTCAGTATACATTGTACTTGCAATAGTCGGAGTAATTAATCCACCTAAGTATACTTAATTTTTTTCCTTTAGTATAGACCGGTTTTGTTAAATTTATACCTAAGTACGTGTTCTGGTTTGTTTCGGTCAACAGGCGGCACTACTTCAGTTCCGTTTTAATAGCTGTGGTGGCCTTCCTGCTTCATTGATATTTAATTGGTTTTACTACAATTTGATCGTTTTTCAACTTTGAGAGCTGTCGAGCACAGACCAGTCCTTGATGTTATCTTTCCACAGTTTTGGAATCATTAATTGATCTTTTTTCAAATCCACAAATATTTTGCGTTTGTAAACATCACCGTCTCTGATAACTGTGCGTCGATTAAGAGCAAATTGAATATTGAGCTTTGAAGAACACAATTTAGTTCAAATGATCATGGTCATATGACCTAGCTGTCCAACATGTCTGTATCTGGATAAGCAGTTTAAACCTTTTTACAAAACTAAAACAGTTAGTATGGGTTTTTTTTTTGCTCGACATAATTTGTTAAAAGGATGAACCTAGTTGACATTGGATTATTTTATGCCATAGTGAATTTTACAGCCTTGTGCTTTTGCATGGGAAGGTGCCCGAATATCTGCTTTTAAAAGAAATTGTTGTAGTTAAGGCACATTGACAACAGATGCATATACGGGTACTTGACAAAACAAGTTAACCCTTGTCCACTGCACTCAGAATTGGACTTATCACCCTCCGTGATATAACTGGTGGTTTTCTTCTGCTTTGACGTCGGATTGTTGTTAAGTTGTCAACCCTGCTTCATGATAATATTAATCTATACATAACCATTTTACCATGTATTATATCATGGCTCACTGTTGAGCTATATAGCCTCCATGCGGAACAGTTTGTTAATGTTATTTTGTTTGATACTGTACTGGAACTGAGGGCGAGGGTTGAAATTTCATAAATTCCGGAGTTGAAGCCCCCCCCCCCCTCCCCGAGGAGTTTTACTACTGGCCGTTCCAATGCGGTCGTTCTTTTGAATTGTCTTAACTGTTATTTGGCTTTATGCCATCGGTTCATGTTTCTTCTGTTTTTGCGTGTGCCTCCGTGTCCCTTTCAGTAGGTGATTTGACACGGCTGCGTTCTTGGACTGTGGCCTTTCCTGGGTGACCTTTTTTACTAGTTTACAGTAGTAAGTATTCTTGCCTCGATACATTTTCTCTGAAAACTCTTCGCCAATAGAAGCAAAACTATGCTAGGATGTCTACATCACATGTCGAACCATGCCCGTATATAGTGAAAACGTAACAACTCTTTTTCAAAACCTAAAGGCTGATATCATTGAAAATTAGAAAGTATGTTATCTCAATCTTATGTCCCTTTTAAATTTTATAGATCCAATAGCAGTTTTGTTTCTCATTGTTGCTTAGGTGTTAGTTCAAAATACGTACTTGATAGATTATATTTCATAGCCTTAACATGTTTAAGGAAGACAGAAGTGGCTACATCAGTGTGAACGAGGCTAAACAAATACTAAGGGAAGTCAGAGCTTATTCGGTTAGTTTATTGACTTAATTGTTTACATGAAGAAAACACAGAGTCTATGTGAAACTTAGCTTTCATTTTTCTGCATCAAATGATATTTTATGATGGTTTCCGTATTTCTGTCTCAAACATGCATTGTGTGTGCTCGTTTAACGCACAAATTCATTCGGAACTGCATTATAGTCCCTTTTTGGGTCGATTGTCAGTTGGCCCAAATTACTAAGCAAAGTAACTTTACATTCTTAATGCCCAGGTGACTACCGCTTTGTATGGAATCGAGATAACGGTTATTAATAGCAAAATAGCCGCACTGTTCTTATCGTTCTGACGTCAGGATGTTGGATAAGAGGGGCATTACATTAGTAAATATTGACAAGTTTATGTCAGAGTCATTGGCAAACTGTTTACGGGCGTGGGCATTGTAGATTCAGATCACACGCTACACTGTTTGCTTAAAGTAAAAGAATGTAACCCTTGTCCTGCTGAGTCAGGACATGTCTTATCTTTCAAACAATGCAGATCCAGATCAGATGGCTTCCTCAGCCATCTGATCAGGATCTATGCAGATCCAGATCTTCTTCAGAAGCCATCTGATCAGGATCTACATTGTTTGTCATTCAGATAGTTATTTTGTTGCAATTGTTTGCATCAAGAAATCTGAGTGGTCGATAACCAGTGATGGATGTTGCATATTTAAATATTCAGCAGGTCAAGGGTTAAATTTTGAACGAAACAGCCCATGTTCACATTCAGGGCCATTTAAAGACCATACATCCAGAGACAATCAACCCACCAGTACTTTTAGTGCTTTGATTTTAGTGTGTAGACAAATATTGCTAGGAAAGCTCGTTATTAAATGAACAAATGGGATGTTTAGGCAGAAGAGACGTCTGGCGTAGATCTACAGGTAACATAGATAACTAAGAGACCTCGTATTCAGCTTGCGATGACCAAGCGTAGTTCTGATCAGCTGACATGTATGCAATCTGTGTGGCTTACCTGGACGGTTTTTGTGTTGTTTTTGTCTTACAATCGCTATTAATATGCTCTAGAAGTATATAGAATAAGCTAAAAATACCGACGTGTTGCTGAGATTAACACGTCCTTTCAATATCTTGCCACGAAGTCATGACAGAAGCCAATTTTCTTTGAAACAGCCAGCTTCATCCACAGACAGTTTTAAACATTTTAACTGTTAACTGAGAGGCACTTGGACCGCATCGATATGAAGGCAAACTCCATGCAGGATTTGCTTGCTTAAAAGTAGTAACTGAACTGACAATTTATAAACATACACTTCTTCCTTTTCACACAATACTCCTTAACCGAATAGTTTAATGAATCGGGATTTTTAGATATAAATGAGGCCAAAGAATTAATTGAAGAATTAGAGGATATGGTGGTTAGTTTCCATATGAAAACTTATATAATCACGTGACTGGCTATACATACGTATTCAATGCATTTTCTAACATCCTGTATCGATAATATTACTCAGGCCTCATATTTTTCAGGCATTTGCAGGATTTCAGGCTTTCAGAGCTAGAATTTTTCTTGATTTCAGGCTTTTAGATCTTGATTTTTCTTCCTATATTCTGTTTAAAATGACTATTTAACCCTTATCCAGCTGAAAAAAAGTTATTTTGCCACACACATTTCTTAATATTTACCAATCAGATTACTTGATATAATGTATTTGTTCAGTTCTCAAACTGCATTACAAACAGTTTAGAACCCGATCAGAAGGCTTCTGTTTGTAAAGGTGAAGGGTTGTAGTGGATAAGGGTTAAGGGTGCAAAATCGGGTCTTTTAGGCATTGGAAAGCTTGGTCAGTATGAGGCCTGATTACTATATACCGTATTTAACAAAATGTGCGTTTTGCAAGTACTTATCCAGTATAACAATTCATGCCAGTAAAAAGCTCAAGTCTTTCTGCTTATTCAGTCAGTAACAAACACATTTCCTGTCCTTATTCCTTTATTTCCCTTATAAATGTACCGACAAAAGACAATTTGATTTCTACCTCTAAACACAATGTTTGTTTTCCCTAGATAATACCAAACGTGTTTGCATGTTTAAGTATTTATGGTACTTTCTTCGTTGTTGTTTTTAGCTCACCGTCACGTAGTGACGAGGTGAGCTTTTGGGATCACTTTTTGTCCGTCCTGAGTGAGTCTGTGCGTGCGTGCGTAAACAATTTCTTCAAACGAAATCTCCTCCTAAACCACTGATCGGATTTTGACCAAACTTCACAGGAATGATCCTTAGGTGGTCCCCTTTCAAAGTTGTCCAAATGGTTCTGGTCCGTTGCACATCTAGGTCACAGGAGCAAAAAATAGATTTTTCACCGAAAACTTAAAAAAAATCTTCTTCTCTGAAACCAAAAGGCCCAGGTCTTTGATATTTGGTATGAAGCTTCATCTAGTGGACCCCTACCAAGATTGTTCAAATTATACTGCTGGGGCCGAAAATGCCCCCGCCCCGGGGCCCTTTGGTTTTACATGGGCTTATAAAGGGAAAATCTTTAAAAAAACCTTCTTCTCTGAAACCTATGGCCCAAGTCTTTGCTATTTAGTATGAAGCTTCATCTAGTGGACCCCTACGGAGATTGTTCAAGTTATAATGCTGCGGCCAAAAATGCCCCGCCCCGGGGCCCTTTGGTTTTACATGGGCTTATATATAGGGAAAATCTTTAAAAATCTTCTTCTCTGAAACCGCAAGGGCCATGTCTTTGCTATTTTATATGAACCTTCATCTAGTGGACCCCTACCAAGATTGTTCAAATTATAGTGCTGGGGACAAAAATGCCCCCGCCCCGGGACCCGTTGGTTTTACATAGGCTTATATAGGGGAAAGCTTTAAAAATCTTCTTCTCTGAAACCGCAAGGCCCAGGTCTTTGCTATTTGGTATGACGCTTCATCTAGTGGACCCCTACCAAGATTGTTCAAATTATAGTGCTGGGGCCAAAAATGCCCCCGCCCGGGGCCCTTTGGTTTTACATAGGCTTATATGGGGAACCTCTTTAAAAATCTTCTTCTCTGAAACCGCAAGGCGCAGGTCTTTGATATTTGGTATGAAGCTTCATCAAGTGGACCTCTACCAAGATTGTTCAAATTATAGCCCTAAGACCAAGGCCCTTTGGTTTTACATAGACTTATATAGAGATAATCTTTGAAAATCTTCTTCTGAAACAGCAAGGCCCAGGTCTTTGAAGCTGCATCTAGTGGACCTCTATTAAGATTGTTTAAATAATAGCCCTGAGGCCAAAAATGCCCCCGCCCCGGAGCCATTAGGTTTTACATAGGCTTATGTAGGGAATAGCTACCCCCGGGGCCCTTTAGTTTTACATGGGTTTTTATAGGGAAAATCTTTAAAAATCTTCTTCTCTGAAACCGCAAGGCCCAGGTCTTTGATATTTGGTGTGTAGCTTCATCTAGTGGACCTTTGCCAAGATTGTTCAAATTATAGCCTTTGTTGATATTTGGTATGAAGCTTCACCTTTTTAGACGTCTCTCAACATTATGCACATTATAGCCCTGGGGGTAATAATGGCCCTCCCCGGGTCCCACTTGTTACTCTATGGATCAGGTGAGCAATCCAGGGCCATCATGGCTCTCTTGTTTCTATTTTTTAACAGCTCTAAATCGTATGAAAACAAACGGTAGCATAATAATTAAATTTTGGATTTGAATTATACTTTTGGCTGGCAGTTTTCGACCAAATGGTTTTGAACTCATGCACTGTTTATCTGACACCAAACGAAGAACGTAACATGCCATAGTACGTCGGGTAACTGGAATAATGTAGTAGGCACAGGTCAACTGATGCACTGTACGCATGCAAGGAAACAATCTTTCGTTTGTATCTCCTATAAGCACTGGTCAGGACAAAATAAAAAGGAATTAGTTTAACATACCTTATCATGGGGAATTAACAAACATTTAGCTAGTAGTGTGACCTAATCTTAAATAGAATCTTTGCTCTTGCATGCAAATATGGAAGCATTCTGCCATCCGATTATTAAAAATAGACAAACCTGTTGCCTTCAGTAAAATGTGCTTACAGAAATGACTTAGTTTTGCTGTTTAATTTTCAGCTGCCCATTTATATATATTTTTCTAGTATATGATATGGAGGATCTTACATGAGTGGTCATGTATTATTGAATATATTAAACGAGTTGAGGAAAAGGGATAAAATCCGAGGCTTTGCCGAGCATTTTATCCCTTTTCCTCCACGAGTTTAATAAATTAGATAATACAAGTGCATGAATGCAAGATTCCATATATCATATGACATTTAAACCCATTTTATTCACGATTGTTTTCAAAAATGTCAATATTCCGCCATAAGTAAACGCGACGTCGTTAAGGACGTCGTACATCTAACGTTACGGGACGTATCTAGCTAATCTGCATATTGCACGACCCGCAGAAAAAGCGACCGACTGAAGTCGGTTGATTTTCTAAGAGTGCCCTAAAATCACCGTGTCATTCTGTCATTCGGTCATTCTGTCAGTCTGTCAGTCTATCTGTCCGTCCGTCCGTAACCCGTTTGTGAAAATTGGTGATAGTGACTTAACCGCTTGGAATATTTAAATAATTTTTGGTATACTGATAGATATCAATGAGATCTAACCAATGAACTTGAAAAATATTACATTCAATTTAGTATAGCCTCGCCGAGGCGAAAAATGTGAAAATTTTCGAACTGCTTCTCCTCGGAAACCGTTGGGCCGATTGAAGCCAAATTTCATATGGAGCCTCTATGGGATGGGGGAAACCAAAATTTGCTATGTGGTCCAGGTCACATGACCAAAATGGCCGCCAAGCCATATATGGTCTGCTGTCTGTCCGTTCGTAAACCGTTTGTGAAAATTGGTGATAGTGACTTAACCGCTTGGAATATTTAAACAATTTTTTGGCATACTGATAGATATCAATCAGATCTAACCAATGAACTTGCGAAATATTACATTCCATTTAGTATAGCCTCGCCGAGGCGAAAAATGTGAAAATTTTCGAACTGCTTCTCCTCGGAAACCGTTGGGCCGATTGAAGTCAAATTTCATATGGAGCCTCTATGGGATGGGGGAAACCAAAATTTGCTCATGGGGTCCAGGTCACATGACCCAAATGGCCGCAAAGCCATATATAGTAAAAACCCTTCAAAAATAGTCTTCTCCAGAACCACTGGGCAGATTTCCACGAAACTTGATAAATAACATCTGGGACGTAGGCCCATCATAAATTGCAAAAATGGTGACCCTGGGTTGACATTGACCTTCTTTGTGCCTAGGTCAAACTTTAACACATATGCTTTTGTATTGGAAAAGTGAGAATGCATTTATCCTGCAAACGATTCAGAATACAGTACTAAAGTATAAGATATATTTTTGCTCCTTACGATAAGGCGCATTTATTGGGGGAACCGTTTTAGGTCCAGATCACATGACCAAAATGGCCGCCATACCCATATATGGTAACACTCATAAAGCTAAAAGCATCCGACGGGTCGTGCACTTCAGCTGAAGCACTGGTTTAATCCACTAGTGGATTATCGAAAATATTACAAGGCGTTATTACACACTCAGACGCGACGTCATATGATAAAGAAGCATTCTGTCATCCAATTTTTTTAAACAGACAAACCTGTTGCCTTCAGTAACATGTGCTTACAGAAATTATTTAGTTTTGCTGTTTAGTTTTCAGCTGCCCATTTATATAGATTTTCTAGCATATGATAATTGGATACCTTAACCCATTTGGTACCAAATGGAATCTTCCTCCTTATATATAGCAGGAGTTCATTTCGTAATTTAGGGGTGTCAGGTTTAGCTGTTTGGAAATTGGCTGAAAATTTTGCAGCAAACAGTGCAGGCCCTGATCAGACGACGCGTTCTGCGTTGTCTGATCTGGGCATGCAATGTTTGGCAACTACCCGTTTTGTGGTTCCGGGCACAAAATGGGTTAAAACCGAAACGCTGGAATAGTGTAGTATAAATATCTCAGTTACAAATACGTATATAACAAAGATGAAATAAATGAAAATAATTCTTAAGAATAAGATACTTTTTTTTAATTTAGTCCTAACACTTAAGATGGCAATCAAAACAATTGTATGTAAAAAATACGTCTGAAAATTTTGCAAGAAGACGCAGCAGACGACATAAACAGACGATATTATCAGATGCAACTTTTCTTAGCATCTGCAGAGTCAATAGTACTCCATAGTTGTAAATGTAGCACAACTCCTACAATTTTATTTGATTAAGGAAAATTGGGTATTTTTTTCACAAAGCAGTGTAGAAAAATTGAAATAACTGTAGATTGATGTTAGGCTGTGATTGTTTATTTCTTTAAAATGACACACTGTAGTGAGATAATGCTTTCCATTATGCTTTAAAACAAACATTATTTTCTGATGAAAAATGTTAATTTTAGCTCACCTGGGCCGAAGTCTCCAGGGGAGCTTATAGGATGGTAGTCCATCCGTCGTCCGTCCGTCGGCGATCTTCCCTCCGTCCCTCTGCCGCCGTCCGTCCACTCTTTGTTCAGTTATATCTCTGCAGCCTGCAGGCTGATCTCACTCATTTCTCATCTGTAGCATGCCTCTGGTGGGGGACTGACGACATATGCTTTTTTCGAATATGGTATGAAACCTTGGTTGCTATGGCAAGGTTTTGATCGGATCTTTCTGAAACGTACATATATGAAGACTGGGAATAAAAGCTCGGATGGGTTCGGAAACTGGCGATTTCGGGCTATTTATCATTGAGTTATGTCCCCTTGATTGCTGTAAATGCATATTTTGACATTTTCATCAACGTTGACCAAGTCTTCCTGAAGCTTTCTCATAAGTCGGCTGGAAATAAAGGTTCGGATTAGTTCGAAATCTGGTAAAATCCGCCTATTTATTATTGAGTGTTGTCCCCTTGATTGTTGAAAAACGCCTATTTACAATCTTGTCATCACTGTAGCCCCCTTCAGTTGTGAAGCTTACACAAAAATATGCTGGGTTGAAAAGCTCGGATGCGTCCAAAACTTTGCTAAGTCGGGCTCTTTGTCATAGAGTTATGTCCCATACATTGCTAGAAAATACCTATTTTCGACCTTGTTTCAGTTTTGATCAGATCTTCATGAACCTTACACACATGAAGGCTGGGGATAAAAGATTCAACAACGAAAACTGGCGAGGTCTTTCCATTAGCCATAAAGTTATAACCGTTTGGTTGCTGAAAAAGACTATTTTCGACCTTATGCAATCAATTTATGAATATCAGTTTTGATTGGTTCCTCGTGAGACTTACATACAAGAAGACAGGAGATAAATGATTCAATGCATTGGAAAACTGGTTAGGACGACTTGTTGCTGATTGAGTTACGAGCCTTTTTTGATGAAAAACAAAAACTGTTTTCGACCTTTTCATGAGCATAACATCTTCAGTTTTAGCTAGCCTGGCCCAAAAAACATGTACACTCCATATTTTCCAGTTCTGTGATGTATTCCTTGCTTCCAAAGGATAACCCTTTCTATAACATATTAATCGGATCTTCCTGAAAGTAACATGTAAGTAGTCTGGGTATAAAAGCTCGGATGAGTTTGAAAACTTGCAATCTTGGTGCATCAGTCATAGAATTGAGGCCAATTGGTTGCTGAAAATGCTTTGTTTTAACTTTGTCATCAGCATAATCTCTTGAATTTTATTGGATGTTCCTGAAACTTACATGTAAGTAGGTTTGGTGTATACGGTTGGCTTAGTTTTTGTTGCTGCAAATGACCTTTTTTGACGTTGCCATCAGCAAATGAATTTCAGTTTCAATTATTTTTCCTAAAACTAACGAATAAATAGATTAGTGATAAAAGCTTGGATGAGTTTGAAAACTGACCAGATCGACCTATTAATCCTTGTCCTGCTGAACAAGACAACACCTACCTTTGCAAACAGCGTATACAGCTGGATCCTGAAGAAGCAGTTTGATCAGGATCTATACTGTTTGTCACGCAGCTTGTGAATTGAACTTAAACATTATGTCAAGTTATTTAATTGATGGAAAGTCGGACAAAAGTGTGGCTAAAACAGTTTATTCAGCAGGATACGGGTTAATGATGGCTTTACCTATGTCCCTTTGATGGCTTAAAATACCTATCAGTACGATAGCACACCCTGCGACATAGGGCACTTTTTCGCATCTCCAAAATGAGTACTTTTCCGATGATAATCCGTGATATTTTTCTTATTTATACTGCAAACATAGGTTGTGGGTGCTAGCGCTGACGAGTACCCACAACCTTTATCTTGAAGCAGAAATAAGAAGAATAAAATATACCCCGTAAACCCCAGTTTTCTCCATATAAAGTGGGGTTTAGTGGGGTGTTCATTTCATGGACTTGATGTTTCGACGTTATCATAGGCATAACTCTTTCATTCTTAATCAGTACTTTTCTGAAACTTATATAAGTAGGTTGGGGATAAAAGACTGGATGGGTTCAAAACTGGCTTGGACGTCCGTGGCTATTATCATAGAGTCACGCTCTCTTCATTGCAGAAACGCCTATGTTCAGTTTTGAGCAGATCTTCCTGAAACTTTCATATAAGTATGCTGAGGATAAAAGCTGGGATGAGGTTGAAAATACATAAGGTCGACCTATCAGTCTTAGTTATGTCCTCTTCCGCCTATCGGGGCTTGAAGAAATAGATGGACTGCATGATGCTTCCAAGCAGAGCTGAAACCGACCGCACACGAGTACTGGTAAACTGCTTAGAGGATCTGAACCAGCACAGGCAAAGCGGTGCGCACACGAGTACTGGTAAACTGCTTAGAGGATCTGAACCAGCACAGGCAAAGCGGTGCGAGTCGGCCCGCCCATGTTTATTACCCCTCATTTGGGCGACAGGGCTTGAGATGTCATTTCATCTCAATGTCGGTTAAAAGTCCCTCAAAATTGTAAGCAACGTCCCCAAAATGTCCCATGCAGTGTTGATGGGGATGTTAAACCTCAAATCAATCAAACAAAAAAAAACAAAACCTATTTTTGCCTTACTGTTAGTTTTGATCGCATCATCCGGAAACTTGCATATAGATGAACATGGACAGAAATTTATAGAAGTTGAACAACGTGCTAGAATGAATTGGCATAGCATTATTTTGCAAGCTCATTATCGATCTTGTTGTCAGTATACCTTCTTTAGTTTTGATTGGTTCAGTATGAAACATTCAGAGACGTTGGGTAGTGATAAGGGTTTTGTAAACTGGCCAAAACATGATTGTTAGTCATCTGTTTACCTCTAAGTCCATCAGCTCATCCTTTCTTTCTTCAATTAGCACCTTTGACCAGACAGATATCTGCATATGATCTAAACCTGTTGAATGTCAGAGGTTCATGGATTGATGACATAATCAATATTTTCTTACTTGGCTTACCATGGTCCTTGACTGCTAAAAGCCTTTAGGGACAACCCTCCATCAGTTTTGATTGAATATGAACAAGACATAGATTATCTTAAAACGTTGGGCTTTGAAAAAGTTTGAAAAAAAAACAACAACAAACACAACAATCTGGTACATGGGCTATGTCCCTTGATGCTAAAGCTGCCTATAATTAATCTTCTTTGCCGCATATCTCCATCGGTTTCAATTGGATTTTCTCTAAGCTTGCAGGTAAAAGTGACATGGCTATGTTCAGAGTTAGAGTTATAAACACTGAGTGACTTTGACCTACTTTTGAACACAGGTGAGCTTTAAGGCCCATCATGGTCCTCTTGTTTATTATTCCAGTTACAAACATATTTTGCGCGTGCTCGTCAAAACCAAAGACGTATGAAAAACTTATGTACGTCCTTATCACTGTAGATGGGATGTATTGTTTACCCTATAACCCAATTAAAAATAAAAAATGAGTTCCATTAAGACCCACTTTTATTAGTGGTTCCTTGCATGGGCCTGTTAATGTGATAAATCATATTTTACAGGCAGTGTTTAAACAGTTTGACAAAGACAAAACTAATTATGTAGACACACTGGAACTCGGAAGTATGTTTAATAAGCTGGGTAAGTATCATTTTATACACATATATTGTATTAAATCGAAAATGAATTCCCTTGTATAATGCTTTTCTGACTCAGTAAGATGCCGCGGGTTCGATCTCCTACGGCTCGGCAACATTCTTCCGTTGAGTTTCATCATGGAATATCTTCAACGATCATTCTCTCCTTTCTCTCCTTTCCGCTGTTTCAGTAAGGGCATTTCTCAATTTCTGGCGAAGGAGCGCGCACTTCACTTGTCACCGATTATGTGTAAGCATTCACAATTTTTGCATTATTTGCTGGCTCCCAACATACACATTATCAATACTGGAAAATCAGGTAACCAGACACCCCTGACATTTCAAGGTCAGGGAGGTCTGGTTACCTGTTTTTTCAACACTGATAACATTCAGGACAGGAACCAGCAGATAATGCAAAAAAGGTAAATGCCCGTATGCAGGCTTTGAAAATGGCGTGCGAATCTCGGTTATTTGGCGGAGAGGGGGCAAATCTTAAAAAATGATTTTGAGTCCAAAATTACTGGTGTAAACTTGATTTCTGGTGAAAAACTGCGTGAATTTGAGATAATTTTAAATTGCATCCCCTCGCATCCTGCTGTGTACGGGCCTGGTAAGCCTGCCCAGAAAAAGTGTGATTGGGTGAACTGATCGGCTCAACATGACATAAATAGTGTTGACTAGACCTTTAAACCCACAACCAAACCAATTCAAATCAGTTGTAAAATGCTCTTGGAATATCACATGGAAAATATTAAAATGGTTCCACAGCTTACACTGATTATGAAGGCCAGGTCTGCAAATCCAAGATTTGTTATTTTATCAGAAACGATTACACAGTCATCACGTGAACAAGTCCGCGACCCCTAAACCCCACTTTATTTAGAGAAAACTGGAGTTTATGGGGGTATACTTTATTTTTCTTATTTTGCTCCTAGACATAGGCTGTGGGTACTCGTTAGAACCGCCTCACTGAGGCGGTTCTAACGAGCACCCTCAATCTATGTTTTGAGCATTTATAACAAAAATATCAAGGATTTTCATCAGAAATGTAGTCATTTTGAAGATGTGAAAAAATGCCTTTTGTCGCGCAGGTTAGTTATCGTAATGTAACTACAAATAAACTGAATGGAAATTTCAAAAGTGGCAGCTGCTGAAACATTCTGCATGTAATTGACAAGTTTTCCAATTAGAGAAAGTGGCTCAGGTGTTTTTTTAATATATTTGAGCCAGCGCACGACAAAACCTCCAATAAGACATGTGCGCCCTTCGAAGACTCAGATCAGCTTGTGCATCCATATAGTCTAACCAGGGACTTCGCTCACTGCATGGAGGAGCATTGGGTCCTAAGCTATCCTTAGAGAGCACAATGAAGACTCTGATTAGACTGCGCAGATGCGTAGGCTGATCTGAGTCTTCGTTGGGCGCACATGTCTTATTGTAGGTTTTGTCATGCGCTGGCTCATTTGGTCTATTTCTACCAATGTCGGTAAATCGTGGGATATTTTTCAGGCTTTCCAGTCAGTCGGATGGTTCTGACATCTATTGTAAGGCGGTATGGAAGCCGGGACCGAAGAATTAGCATAACAGACTTTATCATAGTTATATGTAAACTCATTGCTATGTTTAGTAAGTGTGTTTTATTTTCAGCTTTATTGTAATTCAAAAGATTTAAGAATATTTTAAGAAAGACTTGGTTGCATAACAGCTGGCCGAACGTTGGACTCTTTTAACGGTCCAAATCCTACATATTTTACGACGGATGGGTGCCGATATTTTTCTGTCCAAGATTCGTGCCCCTGGTATATTCATGTTGATTTTGTCTTGCCCTAAAGCCAGTGTGTTGTTGAGACCTGTCTACCTTGATTTGTGATTATTCCAATGTTTACACGATATGTTACAATCATGACTCACTAAATAGCTAGGATTCCTTCATGCAGATCAACTAAGAAATAGATTAACTCTAGCAATGATTTGTTGAGCAATAAATCACAGTTTGGATGTCAGTTGTAAAGAAGATAAAATCACAAGCGCGTAACGCGAGTGATTTGTCTACTTACGACAGACGGGCAAACTTTGATTTATTACTCATCAAATCACACACAACTGCTGATCTATTTCGACACTAACACACTAAAATCGGCAAATCTCCTAACTTTTCGCCATTGTTAGAGAAAATCCCACAAACTACATTGACTGTATCATACACATTTTGTCTTGTATTTTGTGCGAAAAGACACATGAAACGTTTCACTGTCTAACATCAAAGAATCTACCAATGACGTCATAAAAAGGTGACGTCACTCAGCACGCTCTTCTGCCCAGTGACTTGTTGCAGGTTTAATCAATGTATGTTTCTATTGCCTGTAATAGTCGCACTCTGTTAGAATTTGTTGTATTTATGCATGAAACTGCAAAGCAATTGAGAGCTAGCATTTAAATTTCATAAACTCAGAAGTTAAATCATCCGAGTAGTTTTACCCTCCAGTGCAACATTTACTTTTTCTTTTTGGATCGATTGTTAAGTTATCGATCCGAAGTTGTCTGATGAATCCATGACATGTTTCTAATGCCCGTGTGACTATCACTGACTGCGCAAAATAGCATTTGTAAGAAATCCGTGCATTGGTTATCACCACTGGAAGGCTCGGGGGTGGGGTGGGGGTGGGGGGTATAGGATATGCAGTTGTTCGTCGTCGTCGTCAACACTTCAAACGACATCTCTGAAAAGGTCCAAATTTCCTCTGTAGCATCCTTATGCTTAGGGATTGAAAAATAGAAATGGCATTGAAAGTCTCGTATTTTTAGCTCACCTGTCACGTAGTGACAAGGTGAGCTTTTGTGAACACATTTTGTTCGTCGTCCGTGCGTGCTTGCGTAAACAATTTCTTGTCCGTACGATACCATCTTCATTTATGATTTGATTTTAACCAGACCTGCACACAACTTGTACCACCATGAGATCTGGGTTCCTTTCTTGAACCAGCAATATCCCATCATGTGTTACGGAGTTACGGCTCCTGAAAGGGCAAAAATTGCCTATTTTGGTCTTGTCCGCACGAGAGCATCTTCATTTATGATTTGATTTTAACCAGACTTGCACACAACTTGTACCACCATAAGATCTGGGTTCCTTTTTTGAACCAGCCATATCCCATAATGTGTTACGGAGTTATGGCCCCTGAAAGGGCCAAAAATTGCCTAATTTGGTCTTGTCTGCAAGCTAGCATCTTCATGTATGATTTGATTTTAACCAGACTTGCACACAACTTGTACCACCATTAGATCTGGGTTCCTTTCTTGAACCAGCCATATCCCATCATGCGTTACGGAGTTAAGGCCCCTGAAAGAGCCAAAAATTGCCTATTTTGGTCTTGTCCGCACGAGAGCATCTTCATTTATGATTTGATTTTAACCAGACTTGCACACAATTTGTACCACCATAAGATCTGGGTTCCTTTCTTAAACCAGCCATATCCCATCATGTGTTACGGAGTTATGGCCCCTGAAAGGGCCAAAAATTGCCTAGTTTGGTCTTGTCTGCAAGCTGTCATCTTCATGTATGATTTGATTTTAACCAGACTTGCACACAACTTGTACCACCATTATATCTGGGTTCCTTTCTTGAACCAGCCATATCCCATCATGCGTTACGGAGTTAAAGCCCCTGAAAGGGCAAAACTTGCCTATTTTGGTATTGTCTGCATGATAGATGTTTCATTTATGATTTGATTTAAACTAAACTTGCACACAATTTGTACCACCACAAAATATCTCTGTCAAGTTTGAATATGGGTCATGTGGGGTCAAAAAGTAGGTCAGTAGGTCAAATCAGAAAAAAAACCTTGTGAAGACATTAGAGGCCACAGTTTTGGTCCGATCATCATCAAACTTGCCCAGAATGATCATCTTGACAATATCTCAGTCAAGTTCAAATATAGGTGTTGTCGGGTCAAAAAGTAGATCAGTAGGTCAAATCATAGAATAACCTTCTGAACACACCAGAGGCCACAATTTATGTCCAATCATCATCAAACTTGCTCAGAATCATCATCTTGATAATATCTTGGGCATGTTCGAATATGGGTCATGTCAGATCACAAAGTAGGTCAGTAGGTCAAATCATAGAAAAACCTTGTGAATACACTAGAGGCCACAGTTTTGGTCCAATCATCATCAAACTTGCTCAGAATCATAGTCTTGACAATATCTCGGTCAAGTTCGAATATGGCTCATCTCAGGTCAAAAAGTAGGTCAGTAGGTCAAATCATAGAAAAACCTTGTGAACACAGTTTAGGTCCGATCATCATCAAATTTGCCCAGAATGATCTTCTTGAAAATATCTGAGTTCGAATATGAGTCATGTCGGTACAGAAAGTAGGTCAGTAGGTTAAACCATAGAAAAACCCTCTGAACACACTAGAGGCCACAGTTTTGGTCCGATCATCACCAAACTTGCTCAAAATGATCATTTGACAATATTTCAGTTTATTTTGAATATGGGTCATATCTAGTCAGTAAATGGGTCTGTAGGTCAGATTGTTGAAAAACCTTTTGGACACACTAGAGGCCCCAGTTTTGGTCTGATTATCATCAAACTTGCTCAGAATGATCATCTTGACAAAATCTGGGTCAAGTTCGAATGTGGGTCATGTCGGGTCAAAAAGTAGGTCAGCAGGTCAAATCATAGAAAACGTTTTGAACACTCTAAGAGGCCACAGTTTTAGACAAACCACTATAAAACTTGCTCAGAATGATCATCTGGACAATATGTCAGTTAAGTTTGAATATGGGTCATGTCAAATCAAGACGTAGATCAGAAGGGTATTTTGTCATTACTTTTGAACCATTTGAGATAGAGCCTTTATATTTGGCATGTAGGTTCCTTGTGACAAGGGCTTCCCACTCATATAAAGATTTGACCTGTGACCGTGACCTGTGACCTACTTTATCGTAACTTTTGAACCATATGAGATAGAGCCTTCATATTTGGCATGTATGTTCCTTGTGACAAGGTTTTCTCAACCAATCAAAACTTTTGACCTTTGACCTACTTTGTCATAACTTTTGAAGCATTTAAGATACAGCCGTCATGTCTGGCATATAGGTTCCTTCATAGGAGTGAGTGTTTGAGTTAAAGTTTCACCATTAGCTAAGGTCATATAGTGATGGGACCGCTGTTTAAAGATTAATCTGAAAGTCTGGGATCGATCTTGCTACCCCTGGTTTACAAGGCAAGTAGCATGACCACTTCACCATGAAGGTTTCTAAACTTCATTGGAATGTTGGGTAGATGACCCTCTAGGAAAATAGCATAACGATTAAAAAATGGTCACAAGAGCTAAAAAAAGAAAACATAAAAAATCACTTCAAATGCGAACTCCTTCTTAACCTTTGGGCCATTCACAGGAATGTTGCCTAGGTGACTCCCTACCAAAATAGTTAAAACTCATTCCACTCCAATGAACAAGCTGGCTGCCAGAGCTAAAATAAAAATAAATCTTCAAATGACAATTCCTCCTGCACCCTTGGGCCAGTTTCATTCAAACTTCGAAGTAATGTTGCTTAGTTGATCCTCTACTGAAAAGGCTAAAACAATCCCGCTCCAATGAACAAAATGGCCACCGGAGCTAAAAATAGAAAAATATTGTAAATTTGATTCAAACGTGAACCCTCCAAAACCCTAAGGCCAATTTGATTCAAACTTCACAGGAATGTTGCCTAGGTTACTCCCTACCAAATGAGCTAAAATCACTCTGCTGATGAACAAGATGGACACCATAGCTAAAAATAGAATGTACTCGAGACAGTGACACACAGGTGAGCGAACCAGGGCCCTCTGGGCCCTCTTGTGTATGAAAATCGGCTCTTCAGTTTGGTTGTAATGGCAACTTAAGAGTTTCCATAGACTTGTAATGGAAAAATTAAAATATGTCATTTACAGCCAAGCCTTTGCAGCTATTTTGACAACAATTTTATGGAAATGTTCTTTAGGCAATCTTCTGTCTGCAATATGATTAAAGGCCAACTGCTCATTTCATTCAGGTTGACATGGAAACCAAAATGAAACACACACACACATATGCACACACACTTAAAACTCCCCTCATCAGAAACAATAATATGCTCTGTGAGTCGAGACTTTATCGGGACCCGAATTTTGCATGCAGGCGGGTTAAAGTCTCGGGATCCGAATTTTGCATGCAGGCGGGTCACACCTCAGGCTCCAGCATAAAGGCAGGTTTGAGGCCGGTTCTTCTCATATTTTTCAACTTCATGAAAGATTTTGTATTTATTTGCAACAGATAGTGATAAGTGCAGTTGTGGAGCCTGTAAAGGGGTCCCCGTACTTCATCAGTAGTGCTGTTTATTTACTAAGTTTATAAAAACTCGAAGTTGAAGAAATATTATCAGCGCCTGTCGGTAGAGCACTTGCTTTATAAGCAAAGGGTCGCTGGTTCTAGTCCTGTTCTGGTCGCATTTTTTTTTCAACTTTATTTCTTAAAGATTTATGTATTTGCTTAATTTTTAGTTAATGTCGCTTGGTATCTTATGCTCTGGTTGGGCCAACCGGTGTCTAGCTGTTGGTTTTCTTTTGCTGCATAATAGTTCGTCTTTGCATGTGTGTATGGCTTATAAATTTTTATTTTGGATATCAGTTTGGCCGATTTGTGGGAAAGTAACTGTCCTTTTGGCTTTTCGATTGTGATGTTTTCATTTAATGTTCATGTTTTTCCCTTGTGTGTGACTGATGGTAGATGTGGGATTAATTGTATCGATTCCTGGTCATTGTCTTCACTTCTATTAATATATCTGAATTTTCACCATATTAGCCTGTACACGTTTTGTGCTTTTGAGGAAATTCGGTTCTTTAGATTGGTTGCAATGGCAACTTAAAGTTTCAATTGACTTAATGTGGGGGAAATTGAAACAGTGACATTTACTGCCAAATAGAAGTGGAGGTAATGATCAGGAATCATACAATTAGCCCACAGCTCCCATCAGAGACACCAACGGGAAAGAAACACAAACATGAAACAACAGATCCTAAGGGAAACATTAATAGCGTAAAGCCTAAAGGACAGTTACTTTCTCACAAAATGGCCAATAGGCTATCCAAAATAAAAAGATATAAGCGACACAAACATCCAAAGACAAACAATAACAAAACAAAAATAAACCGCGACAGAAAAACCGCCTTGGAACGGTCAGAGGAAACGAATTCCACTGGGAGGGGGAATGCTTAAATCGATTTTACATGGCCACAATCCTTGCCCTTACTTCCGTCGGGATTAAGACAAATAATTTGTTCAGTCTGCATGAAGGCCTCCTAACACATCAGTGCAACATCTCCGTGAACACATAAATCAAACAACCACAGAGATGAAACAACGGTGACGACTCGACAGCAAGAAACCACTGGAATGCTGGAGCAAAAGAAATCCAACAGTTAGACTCCGATGGGCCCGACCAGAGACAGAGCATCAGGTACCAACCAACATAAGCCTTAATGCTGGAACCATCATAGAATCTGAGGCCTGACCTACCGGCTTGCAATTAAACAGGGAAGCAAAGTTGTCAACCGTGATTGGGTTAACTACCATGCAAGCGGTCTGTTGTATAACATTTATGTTGTACCTAATCTTTTATATCGAAGAATGATTTTACGAAAGTGGGTGCTGAAGTCATTGTAGTTATATATTTTTCTGAATTAATATACTAAGTCACCATAAAATTCGGGTTCCGATAGACCTTGTTGCAGAAGAGATTTAAGTCAAATACTGAATTTTGAAATTAAATCAGAATGACGTCTATAGAATTTTGAAAAGGCTTTGTGTAGTTATGGTACCGATAACCCTCATTAAGAAGGTTAGCCGTTAACAATTTATTACAAGTGCTGAAGTAAGTTACATGACTACACACTCTAGCAAATCGAATTAAATGCGAAATATAAAGGCCATAGGATGGCGCACGAGGAACATCACCATCCAAAAATGGAAAATTTCAATCTCAAAATAAAAATCATCGCGTTTATCATAAATTTATCAAGAAACAAACCCATCTACAATAGATAGATGTAAATCCAAAAACGGTGCCTCGATATCAGAAGAATTTGCTTTATCTGTCTGAAGTTCTGGGGGGTAACTTTGACTGATCAAACCATCAAAATAGGTATTATCAATATTTAATAAATCATCCAAATGTCTAGAAGTGGAGCTAAAAGCTTCAATGATTTCAGACTAGTTTTCAGCAGAAGGGACATCATGAAGTCTCTCTAACAACAAAACAAAAACAGATCAGCTACAAGTGGTCCACAATTAGTACCCATCGGAATACCCACAACTTGTCTAAATAACTTAGTACAAAACCTTATGTAAATATTATCAAGTAGAAAGGTGAGAGCTTCACACACTTTCTGACATTACCATAAAGTATAATTTGTATGCTCTTCAGAAGTGAAAAAAGCATTTCTTACATTACATGCAAGATAGAGGGAGTCTTCCCCATTAAATTTCCATTCAATTAAATTATTAAGTTTTTATGTTATAAGATTATAAGGAAGTGTAGTGTAAAGGGTGGAAAAATCATAAGTAGACAGATTTGAAGCACGAAAACGCCTGGATTTCAATTTATTTAAAACTTCATTAGAATTTTTTATAGACCAAAACAGATTTCTACCTGATCTTCCGAAGACTTTGTCGCAATATTTCATCACATGTTTTGGATGGCAGTAAAACATGAAGTTAAAAATTTGTGGTTGATTCAAGAGCTTGAATTTGCCGTGCTTTGTATGGTCTTTTATGAAGTTTAGGTAACCAATATAACGTAGGAAGCTTGTCTTGGCCTTCTGTAACACAGACAGCAAACTTGGCGGCTGAATGACAAATGTGTCATCAACTAGAGCCCTCTCTGCAAGTCTTTCAGATATTTTGACAAATCTTTCATAGAAATGTTCCATGAGCGATTTTGAGTTACTCTTGGCAACTATAAATGTTAGACTGATGTAAATCTATATCTGGATATTATATGGATAACATAATTTTAACAGTACTAGCTACTAGCTACTACTGGTATATTATTCAGTAGTCTTATTGTTGTCAGAAATCAATGGTGAGATTTCAAAATACTTTGGTGGCAATGTTCCTTGGGCTGGATGGGCCTCTACATAGATTTTTCAAGCTGCCGTGGTCTGTTGTAATACATGGTTGCCGGACCCACCTGAGCTCTGGTGAGCGTAGTGGCTCATAGGCCTCTTGTTTGTTTATATGGCATCGGATTGCTATGTTAAATGGTTCGTTTTCTGTTAAATCTGGACTGGACACTGGTACATTAACAAACAGTCTAGAACCAGATCAGACGCCGCTTGTCAGATCAAGGTCTACACCGTTTGCTTGAAAATACTGGAATTTAAGGGTTAAATGGAACAGCCAAATCCCTGTTCAGGACTATTTTTCTACCCTTGAATCAGAGACAATCGACTACAAGTCCTGTCAGTTCTTTGTTTCTTATGTGTTATATTACAAGTGCGCATATTTCTTTGATTGTTCTTTATGTTATTAAAATATAAAAATAGATGCCCAGGAAAAGCCAAAATCAAAGATTACTGGCTACCAATGGTTAACTAACAATGAGGCCCCGATAGCTCAATTGGTAGAGTGTCTGCTCCGGGGAACGGGAGGTCACGGGTTCGATCCCGGGCCGCGAAAACCAACGTCATTAAAAATTGCACTAGCTGCTCCTCGCTTGGCACTCAGATTTACGGGGTAGAGCTAGGACTGGTCGACCCAGTGTCAGGATAATATGACTGGGTGTGGTATCATGTAATGTGTCTGGGACATGATACTTCAGTGAGGCAGCACTATAAATGTGAGCATTGAGCTCCCTGTCGCAACCAGACACCGTCGTGATATGACTGAAAAAATGTTGAAAGCGACATTAAACCCGAATTCACACACACACACACACACACACACACACACACACACACACACACACACAATGAGGAAATCAAATAAGAGAAAATACGAATCACAAACAGCACAGCAACCCGCTCCCTCTTGCCACAAGAGGTGATCAAGGTGCAACAGACACAATTAATAAAAATAATTAAATAATAATAATAATAATAATACACAAAAATAAGCACATACAAGATGAAGAGCCCCGTCGGAAAATCCGACTAATGCTCTGCTGCAGAAGTGTATTTAAGTAGTTTAGGTCGTAGTACCAAAAGCGTTAATTCAAAATCATTAATCCATAGACAAAATGGCAAATATCAATGTTCAGGTCAACAGACATGGACGCCAGAAGAGTGTAATCAGGCGTTTTTAAATTAACTTTGTATTTTTCAACTAGTTCAAAGTGTCGTTGATAAAATTTAGAAAATGCTTTCCTAAGTTTATGATACCGATAGCCCTGGCTAAGAAGCTGATCAGTAAGAGGTTTATTCCGATTATTAAAATCATCAACATGAGATGAAAAGTAGAAGTAAAACAAAGATCAGGAATTGATACAATTAACTTACTCCATCCATAAAAGACACCAAAGGGAAAGAAATACAAACATTAAGCGACCAGACCATAATGGAAACCTAAACAAAGGAAGGCCATATGGACAGTTACTTTCCCACAAAATGGCCATATGGCCATCCAAAATAAAAAGACACAAGTGATACACACAGTAAGTAACAAACAACAACATAAATAAATCGCCACAGAAAGCCGCCTTGGAACGGTCAGTGGAAGATTTCCACTGGGGGGCTTAAATCGATTTTACGTGGCCACAATCCTCGCCCTTACTTCCGTCGCGATTTAGACAAAAAATTTGTTCAGTCCGCATGAAGGCCTCCTAACTCATCAGTGCAGCATCTCCGTGAACACAGAAATCAAAGAACCACAGAGGTGAGACAACGGTGAGGACTCGACAGCAAGAAACCACTGAAATGCTGGAGCAAAAGAAAACCAACAGTTAGACTCCGATGAGCCCGACCAGAGACAGAGCATCCAGAGAAAAACCACCTGACCTTCCTTTGCAGAACTTGGCATATTGCTTTCTTGTGTGACTAGAAAGATTGTAATTTCCGAAATTTTGTTTTATTTGTCGATCAACCATATACCACACTCCTGTAGGAACCGCCTCGTTTAGGTGGTTCTAAAGAGTACCCACAATCTGTCAAGTCTAGCGAAACGAATAAGTTTAGAAATATATACTCCATATGAAGAAGAACCCGGGAAATCCCGGTCTATGAATGGGAAATTTGCAATATTTTAAGTGAAAATCATCACTCCCGTTTGTCGTATACCGGGGAAATCCCCGTCTAAGAACGGAAAATTTACAATATTAAAGTCAAAGTCATCCCGATTGTCGTATACCTTAATAAGAGAACGACAAATCCAAACTAAGCCCTGTTTAGTTTTAGTTCAGGGGGATTAATCTTGTCTACCGTTTGCTAAAAATATAAATTGCCAATATTAAATAAATCATCCAGATATCTAGACGTTGAATCAAAGGCAATTACATCAGCCTGAGTTTCATCAGAGACAGCATTAAATATCTCTCGTAACCCTTATCCTGCTGAATAAATCAATTAAGCTTCACCCATTTCTGATTAACCACAATGAAATTACTTGATATAATTTATTTGTTCAGTTCTCAAAATACACGACAAACAGTGAAGGTCAGAAGTACACTGCTAAGGTAAGAGCAGGATAAGGGTAGAGGTAATCTATTATTTGAGTGATCTGAATAGCTGTGTACTTTGATTTGACTTTTTCTGCAAACAAGAAAATCGGATTAACAGGTCTGTTTTATTAGATGTATTGAAATAGCATATTTGGGCTACACAAAAGAAGATCCTACTTCAGGATACTGCATTCCTATGACATATTGCTTTTGTTTTTGGTTTTGGTTTTACGGACCTTTCAAGATTATTTCACTCATATCGAGCCGATCGTTAATCAGAGGTGGGCGAAAAGCGGAGTACCCAGAGAAAACCACCTGACCTTCCTTTGCAGAACTTGGCATATTGCTTTCTTGTGTGACTAGAAAGATTGTAATTTCCGAAATATTGTTTTATTTCTCGATCAACCATATACCATACTCCTGTAGGAACCGCCTCGTTTAGGTGGTTCTAAAGAGTACCCACAATCTGTCAAACCATTTTCACTTCTGTGGCGGGGAAAACAAATACATGTATATGTTCAGTAAAAATGCTTATCTTTAGTAGTTTTGGAAATGACATTACTCCACTTGGTACTGTATAAGATCTCCCGTGGAATATATGTGGCAGGAGTTAGGGGTGTAAGGCAGTATTGCTATTATTATTTTTTATTATTTATTTAGAAACGGATTGAACGTTCTTCGGCGTCGGGTTTGCACCTGCAGTAATTGCCAATGTCCCTTTTTGGGGTTTACCGCATAAAATGGGTAAAAGGCTTCAGCGCATGATAAAATAGTCAAACGTAAGTCTGAGCTAAGAACGGCTTGATAAAATGATATGTGTTCACAAGTGGCACCATGATAGACTCTTAATGTTCACTATTCAAATTTCTAATTTCTAGATGTATTCAAGGCACAGCAAAAGAAAACAGGTGGTCCGGAAGATGTAGCTCAGTTCACGAGAAATGAGGTGAGTCACAGCCAGACGATGGCAGAAAGTGGAGGGCAGGGTAGAAGAGGGTATAGAATGAGTTCACCAAAAGGAATGTGGCTGTTTCAAAATTTCTTTTGTCTTCCATATTACTAGGTGTCTACTTTGGAATAAATAAATAAATCTGCTTTCCTTTAAGCGAGGACCCCTTTATAGCGGTGTGCAGTTAACGGGAAATGAAATCAATAGTTGGGCCCCGTCAAGCGATTTTGGTACTTATCGCCTATGCGAGCAGCAAAGGTTCAGGCGAGCCTGCGCATCCGCGCAGTCTCGCCAGAACCTTCGCTGCTCGCTCATACAAGCAGTGAATCAAGAGGAACCTTCAGACAGAAAGCCATATCCCTGGCCCCTCTGAATGGCTGGGCATGCGCAGTTAAAATTTGTCATGACGGAATGCTCGAAGACACAAATTCGGTTGGCGGGGCTTAAATAAGTCTGGTGTAGGTGTACTCATTCCCCTTAAGCATACGATTTCTTGTATCCAGGATCCATTGGTTCAAAGGGCCATTAGCTTAACGAGCTCGTAAATGGACATATTGTAAAGTGTTACAAGAAAGTGAGTGAGTGTTTGTGTTTTACGTCTCACTAACAGCTAAGGTCATACGGAGATGGGACCTCGTTTTAAAGACTCATCCGAAAGTCTGGAGAAATAACTAGACCCTAATGGAAACATCAAACAACTCCCATTAGAGACAAAGTTGGTATGCGCAATTAACAAAATAAGTAACTGAAGTTGCGTGAGACAAGTATCAAAGGCAACGACCGCTGCGTGACCTTGGTCCAATGTCATTCATATATCTAAAGAAAAATTATTTTGAAACAAACCGATGGGCAAATTAAAACCGAAATTTATTTGACTATGTTATATAAAAGAGTCATCCTTATTAGAAGAAAGGACTACAGTATGGGATTGAGTTAAAGTGAAATTAGGCTGCCTTCACATCTATCTAGCAATGGAGTTTCCGATACATTTGTAGCCATGAAATCAAAGTTGATATGTATACGTTTTCAAATTCCAAAGGGTACGAGCATTTGCTGACCTTTATCCTGGTTGTCTCAGATTTGGTGTTATCAACTTATCTCTAAAACTGTTGCGCTGATTAAAACCAAATTGCATGTGGAGCCAGCACGGGATCTGTTTCAAATAACCAAGAGGCCTCCATGCCCTTATAGAGTAAAAAACCTTTTAAAACCTGAATAGCAAATGATCTTAAAACTGGACATGCTACCAAGTTTGTTCAAATGATGACCCTTGGTTAACCTTGACCTATTTTATGTCAAGGTCAGATCAAGTAACATAGCTGTGTAGGGCAGAAAAGACCAAAGTAGTGGCCCTTAGTCAATCTGAGCCTTTGGTTGGTATCGAGTCATTTTATGCCAAGGTCATATTGGGTTACATATACCCTGGTACAGAAAAGGGTGGAAATGTAACATTTTCAGGAACTGTTGTAATCTGCAATCTCTAAAGATGGTGCAGGCAATCATTTATATGCATACATGAAGCCATATGGGTCTCAAAAGTCAACAGATTTCAAATTTAAAACTTTTTAAACAATACTTGTTTATGGGTGCAGTTTAAGAAAATGAAAATTTTATTCTATTTAGTTTTATCACAGGACCAAGACAGCTGCTGTCCCATTTATGGTAAAAAAAATCTTTGAAAAGCATCCATAATCAGTTGGTCAACAACCTCGAAAAGGTATATGTGGAACATGGAAAACTAGTATTCCATAATTTGTCACAAATTTGGCTGTGCTGTTGACTTAATGATTAAAGATAGGTACAGGTGTATAAAATGTCAAGGTGATTCCCTTACCATGGCTCATTTCAAATGTATTTCAAAATGGAACATGTGTCATGTATGATTAGAATTAAGGCGGAACTATACCAAATTTAGTGACACAGAGGCCTTTCTGATATTTTATCTTCATCAGTGTGTCTGAACCCCAAAGTTTTGCAATTAAGGCGTAACTATACCTAATTTAGTGACACAGAGGCCTTTCTGATATTTAATCTTCATCAATGTGTCTCAACCCCAAAGTTTTGAAACCGAAACGGATGATGGACAAGACCCGGCAAGCACAGCACATCCCCCTCCGAGCACACACCGACCGACGTCGCCTATGAGACAGGTCAGCTGGAGGCATCAGGCAAGAGAACCTACCCGCGGACTTATAGGGTCCCCCACCGAGCCAACATCAGCAAACATGAGACACATTCCACGGAAGTCCCGGGCATCAGGAAGGAGATGTCCAAAGCAGCGAGACTTGCAAAATTTAAAATATAACAAAAAGTGTAAACCAAATCCGCTAAGATACATGTCTCACCTGACAAGTCAGTCTTAGTTTTCGAACAATTAGAATTTTATGCTGCAAAAATGAAAGATATAGTATAGTTATCTAAATCAGTACTTGAGCACTGACGTCAACACCGCAGTATCAACCTCAGCACTAAGGAACTGATACTGAGCTGTTGATACCCTCGGGGACGAACGAATCATCCACCAGCAGAGATATCGACCCAGTGGTTGCAATTTAGGCGTAACTATACCTAATTTAGCGACACAGAGGCCTTTCTGATATTTAATCTTCATCAGTGTGTCTCAACACGGATGATGGACAAGACCCGGCAAACACAGCACACCCCACTCTGAGCACACATCGACCGACATAGCTCTTTAGACAGGTCAACTGGAGGCATCAGGCAAGAGACGCCTACCCTGGACTTATAGGCGTCCCCCACCGAGCCAACATCAACAAACATGGCCCACGCTCCACGGAAGTCCCGGGCATCAGGAAGGAGATGTCCAAACCAAACTTCTTATGAAAATTGTGTAATTTGGATTATAGCATAAGGTACTCAGTAGTTGCCGTTGATTTATGATTTTTGATTTGAGGTTTAACGTTCCAGTCAACACTGTATATAACATTTTGGAGACGTTGCTTCCAATTTTGTGGGACTTCTGTCCGACATTGGGATGAAATAACATCCCAAGCCCTGTCGCCCAGTGAAACCAATAGGGTTTGTAAGCATGGACGGTCTAACTCACACCGCTTTGCCTGGGCAGGCTTAGATCCTCTTAATGGTTTACCAGTACTGGTGTGCGGTCGTGAAAGCATCATGCAGCCCATTTATTTTTTCAAATCCCCATGGGCGGGGGCCGAGGTGATTTATGAGTCTTAAACGAAGCTTCAAGACTATCAAAGATAAGGGATGTTCTTTGATCGTGACAGATGGACAGTCAATTTCATTTCAATCAGCACTTAGGGGAACAGGTTAGGACCATTGGTCCTCTGGTTTGAAATCAAAATTGAAAAGATATCGCTTTTCCGCCTCGTGACCTGGCACTATGACCATCTCTTGAAACATATTGAGCTTGGCCACAGCATTTCCTACAATTTACATGTGCGCCCTGGGAAGAATCAGATAAGCCTGCACATCCATATTGTCTGACCAAAGACTTCTCTTGCTGTATGAAGGAGCATTGGGCCCTTAGCTATCCTTAGAGTGCACAGCAAAGACTCTGTTCAGACTGCTAATCTGACTCTTTGCTGGGCACACATGTAATTTGTAGGAAATACTGTGCTCTTGCTCAAATGGTGTTGGACCACTGAAGTTCAACTTACATCATGTATGGCCGGCCTCAGTGGCTCAGTCGGATGCGCGTCCGACTGGTGATCAGGAGGTCGCGGGTTCGACTCCCGCTGGGGTCGGCAAAATTCTTTCGTGGAGATTGATCATGAAATCTTTTCTACGGTCATTCTCTCCCTTCCGCTGATTCAAGAAGGGCAGTTGTCAGTTTCTGGCGAAAGAATAAGCACTGAACTGGTTAACCGCTTACGTATAAGCCTGCCCAGGAAAGTGTTGATAGGTAAACTGACCGGCTCAAAAATGACCTAAATAGTGTTGACTGGGCCGTAAAACTCCAATACAAACAAACGTCATGTATGCTTAAAATTACTTTTTTATTCTTTTTTTCAGTTTTTGCAATACACAATGTTTTGTTGAGCGCTGTGATATGTTCTGGATGGAAACTTAGTCAAAATAAAGAAGAAATGCTGCTCAAACCGATGGCTAACTTTTACGTACCAATGAAGTACACACTTATATCTTCTCAATAATAATGAAGAACATTCTTGGAGTTTTAAGTGTTTAACCTTTACCCTGCTGTAGGTGACAAGCCCTATCTTTGCAAACAGTGTAGATCCAGATCAGATGGCTTCTGAAGAAGCCATCTGATCAGGATCTACACAGTTTGACATTCAGTTTATGAATATGTAGAAATAAGCTGCATCAAGTAATCTGATTGGTTCAAAGTCAGAAATGAGTGTGGCTTAAATGAATATTCAGCAGGTTAAAGGTTAAATAGCAGATTCCTGTGAGTTCCTTTTCAGATGCATGTGACTGTATTTCACATAATGGTAAACATCTATATGTATGCACTGCACTATACTTCTCGACTTAATAGATTTCAGGGAGTGCATTTTCTAATACATATTAAGATAATGAATTTCTGGAAGCGCATATTCAAATGCATTGTACTGTACTGATGTTATTGCAGTACAGTGCATTTCTTAATACCGTCCCAGAAATTTAGTATATGGAGACTATATAAAGTGTGTTGAAAATGATATCCACAAAGATGTCGTTATGACAAGGACACTTCTACAGGTATCATCCTGAAATTACACTTTCTGAATGAAAATTATTATCTTCAGGCAGCTGTTCAATATGAAATTCTATTTAAGCATGTACAATCACATTTCAAAATTATTGTACGAATTGTATCCTATATCCAGTGAAACTTCAATAACTCGATCATGGATAGCCCATTTACATAGAGGATCTTAAATTATTGAATTTATTAAACGCGTTGAGGAAATGGGATAAAATGTGAGGCTTTGCCGAGCATTTTACCCCTTTTTCTCAGCGAGTTTAATAAATTCAGTAATACATGAGCACAAATGCAAGATTCTATTTATCATTTGACATTTAAAATGCATTTTATTCATGATTTGTTTACAAAAATGTCAATATTCCGCCATAAGAAAACGCGACGTTGTTAAGGACGATTTACTCTAACGTTATGGGGAGTATCTTAGCTAATTTGCCTATTTAATCCACTAGTGGATTATCAAATTTATTACATGGCGTTATTACACTCTCTGACACGACGTCATATGATTAAATGGCTAATTTGAACTAACATTTGAAATCCTAGAGAATAGCTCAAAATATCCATATATAACTTTGTATATCTGGAGCCTCCATATATTCATAATTGTTTGAAATCCCAGAGAATAGCTCAAAATATCCATATATAACTTTGTATATCTGGAGCCTCCATATATTCATAATTATATGTGGATATTTTAAAGTTTTTTTCTGATTTTATATTTAAAACGTTATGTTATATGCACCCATTGGAATCGTCTCATTGAGGCGGTTCTACTGTGTACACATAACATACCCTTATTTCATAGAAGATCGTGAATATATCCTTTAGTGATCCCCATAATATCTAATGGCTTTAATGAAATTGCGCTATAATTTAACCACCGTATTTCGAGCTACCCTATCTTGAAAATATTATCTTGGTCCCAAAGTTATTTGAAGTTTGACTGTAATAGTGACCTTAAGGTGAATGAGTCAACAGCATGCCAGACTATGTCAAATACTGCCTAAACATATAGCAAATCCCAAACATGTTACCTCTTTATACACATTTACAGTTCTCTATAATTATTTGAAAGTCCCAACAAATGCAGCAGCTTTATTCTAGATTCCACTTTTTTATTGTAATATTTATTTACTGCATACATCTTTTCATATCATATCAAGTCATATCAGAGTTTAGGAACTAGCAGCTTCATTATTTCTTGAATTAACTGAAGCAAGTGAAATCATGCCATTTTTAGATCGCTTGTACGAAGTACAAGGAGGGAGTAAATGTAATATATGATGTGCATTTTCATTATGTTAAGATTTGTTTTTTTTTATTTGAGGTTTAACGTCCCTGTCAATACTGTATAGATCATTTTGGAGACATTGCGTCCAATTGTGTGGGACATTTACCCGACATTGAGATGAAATGACATCTCAAGCCCTGTCGCCCAATGAAACCAATAGGGTTTATAAGTATGGAATGGCCGACTCGCACCGCTTTGCCAAGGAAGGCTTAGATCCTTTAAGCGGTTTACCAGTACTTGTGTGCGGTCGGTTTCAGCTCTGTGTGGAAGCATCATTCTGCCCATCTATTTCTTCAAGCACCGATCGGCGGGGGCCGTCATTATGTTATGAAGTTATAGACACAATACATCAGCCAACTTTGTGACATTGGTTCAAGTGTAAGAGTGACAGTCATGGCTACCTACCTTTCATCGTCCAGTGATTTTTCCTTATATCTTGAAGACTATTCGTTGAAGAAATGTCATATCTGTGGTATTAGTTCCATTGACCTTATAATATATCTACAGGTCAGTTTGCCTTACATCTTGAATACTAAACTACATATCCTGTAGTAAGAGTTCTATGTGACCCGATGATTGACATAAAATAAATATTAAGGTCATTGTGACCTATATTTCATGGTTAAATGTTTTTTGCCTTGTAACTCGAAAACTATTTGATGGTAAAATGTCATACCTGGAATATAAGTTCCTTGTGACTGGATGATTGACCTAAAAATATATCTTGGCCAGTGTGACCAATATTTCATGGTTCAGTGATTTTACCTTATATCTAGAAGACTTACTGTGGAGAAATATCATACCTGGGTTATTAGTTCCAAGTTATCTGAAGATTGATTTTAAAACATATCTATATCTAGGTCAGTATGACCTGTATTTCAGGGTTCAGTGATTTTGATATCTTGAATACTATTTGATGGAGAAACTTCATACCTGGAATATAAGTACCATATGACCCGATGGTTGACATAAAAATATATCCTGGTCCGTGACCTTTATTTCATGGTTCAATGATTCTGCCTAATAATTCGAAGACATTTTGATGGAGATATGTCATACTGGGAATATTAGTTCCATGGTAGCCGATGACTGACCTCAAAATATACCTAGGTAAGCAAGACTTACGTTTCATTGTTCAGTGATTTTATCATATATCTAAAAGATTTATTATGGGAGAAATGTCATACCTAGGATATTAGTTTCATGTGACCCAATTATTGACCTCAAAATATATTATGTAGGTCAGTGACCTATATTTTGTGGTTCAATGTTTCTACTTCATATCTTGAATGCCATTCGATAGGGCAATGCCATGCATGAAATATATTTGTATTTGGAATAAAATCCTGTAAAAATACTTTAAAGTAACTGTCCTTTTGGCTTTCCGCTGTTGATGTTTCCATTGGGTCTGTTGTTTCATTATTTGTGTTTCTTTCCCTTTGGTGTCTCTGATGGGAGCTGTGGGTTGATTGTGTCGATTCCTGATCATTGCCTCCACTTCTATTTTACAAAATGTAAGAGCTGTTTTAAAAACCCTTCTCAAATTAATGTGAAAACATAGGTTGACAAGGTGCCAAACTGGTGAGCCATGCTATCCTGTCATAGGTCTTGTTTAAAAGTATAATTATTTGACATGCAATACTATTACTAGGCCCACAAGAACAATTTAACTCACATTTAAATTTTGATCTCCTTGACCTTGTTTTCAAGGTCAACACTAGACATATCAAGTTGCAGCAAACTCAAGCTTGTCTACACAGTATCTTTAACAGATTGGGTAAATTTTGCTAAGCTGGCATGAATATATTTGATTCTTGCGAGCACTAAAGTAGCATATGGTCCACTTGTTTTCGTTCTTGGCTTTTTATAGTTTAAAATAGTTTGCTTGGTCAAACTTCAAGGAGTCTGTAGTATCTGGCAACGAGAATCCTCCAACCTGATATGGGCAAAGTCATTATGTTTATATGTGAATAACAAGTAATATTTGCTTTTGGAGTTTATTTTAGAAATTGTTTTACTGTTTGTCATGTATAGCTGTGTAGTGCACACATTTTATTATCTGTAGTTCATTTTACCATGTGGCCATATTTGGTTTCATTTATAAACTATAATACTCACCCGAGTGATTATGTCATGTATATTGCTTCAGAGTTTTGTAAATCTGACTAGAAATGACTGTAAAATTCATTCAGCATGTACCAACTGACACACCAAATCTGCTTGTTAATTTTAACCTATCTTATAAGGGAAACACCTAAACAGGACTGAAATTCACCATATTAGCATTATTTGCTGGCTCCCAGCTTGCACATTGTCAATATTGGAAAAACAGGTAACCAGACCCCAAGGTCAGGGAGGGTCTGGTTACCTGTTTTTCCAATACTGATAACCTTCAGACTAGGAACCAGCAGATAATGCAAATAAGGTGAATACAGTGCAGGAACAGATCGGAAGCTGCAGAATGTGGCATCTAATAAGAATCTTAATTGTTTGTCAAAACTTCAACCATTTTCTGAATAATTCTAAAAATAGATTTCTAGGGGGATGCCTGCTTCAATTAGTTTTCAAGTGCTAATATCTCAAAAGTCACTCATCCTAGAGCATTCATATTTAGAACTTTGGTACCTGCTCGGATCCATCAATACGTATTGATGGGTTCGAGGTATCTGGGAGGGTCCTCTGAGATTCCAAAAGAACCCACCCTATTTAGAAGTTGGATACCTGGGAGTGTCTTCTGAAATTCCAAAAGAACACATCCCTGGGTCATTGCCTGGTGTGAGACTAAGGGTCAAAATTTACGACTGCTTTGTAATATATTATATGCATTTCAAGTTATAGACACAATGTGTCAAACATCAGCCAACTATGTGACATTGGTTCAAGTGTAAAGGAGTGCTGTCATGGTGACCTGCATTTCATGGTCCAGTGATTTTTCCTTGTTTGTTGGAGAAATGTCATATCTGGGATATTAGGTTTGTATCTGATTCATACTGACCTATAGATATAGTTTAAGGTAAATAATGAGACCCAATGATTGACCTTATAATATATGTATAGGTCAGTATGAACTATATTTCATAGTTCAATAAAATTACATCTTGAATATTATTTGATGGAGAAACTTATAATTATCTTACGGACTATACAAAATGGCTGACATCCTGTATTGAAAATTTGTCAAGTGTGAAGATTAAATTTTTAAAAGGAAATTACCTTTAATATGATTGTTTTATGAGTAATTCCATGGAAGCATAATATTTCGGTTTTAAATAGCCCCTTTGCTACAAAAATTTAATTGTCAAAAGACAAAAAAAAAAACAATCGGGATGAAAACTCAAATTTCAAATGTTATTGCAGTGGTGTAATTTCATCCAGTGTTTCTTTTCAGCACAAATCAGTACTTTGAATAACCTCTCCTAACAAAACCTAGAAATGATTTTCCAAAACTCTTTTCCATTACAAGATCAAACAAATTTTCACCTATGTCATCTCCATGAACTTAAAGTTGAAGAAACAAGGCTGCTCTTGAGAACATGGCTAAAACATGCAACAAAAAGTACATGTAGTCCCTTCTATCCATAGGGCATATTATCTGTTTACATATCATTTAATCGTGTATATGTCTAAAACTACAATAATCATGTTATACTTGGTGATATAGTTTGTTTTCGGTTATGAGAATTTGTTTTCGGTTGTTTCCGGTAAAAGTTCGTTTTTGGTTTTCCCAAATATCCGAGTACAATGAAAATATTGCAAGGATGAGTGCTCCTGCCTTATCTGTATCCTTGTTTGAAATATAGGGGATTTTGCCTCATTTTCCTCTAGTGGTCTTATAGAAGCTTTATTTGGGCCCCGCCAAGCGATTTTGGTACTTATCTCCTGTGCGAGCAGCGAAGGTTCAGGCGAGCCTGCACATCTGAGTAGTCTCGTCAGAACCTTCGCTGCTCGCTCATACAAGCAGTAAATCAAGAGGCACCTTCAGACAGAAAGCCATATCTCTGGCACCTCTGAATGGCTGGGCATGCGCAGTTAAAATTTGTCATGACGGAATGCTCGAAGACACAAATTCGCTTGGCAGGGCTCATTTGGTCTTGATAATAACACTTGAAAACTAATTTGAGATCTACATAAGGTGTTTGCTTTTTAAACTTATATTGCATCCCACAGTGTTGGGCAACAATTTGGAAATTCTCTGTTTATTTTACTCTGCTGTATATAAAAATGTGATTAAGAAACATTATCTTTTTTCATTCATTACAACATATACACTTCAATTTTGTTTGTTTTTGATGCTATAATATTTCTACATTCCATAATATACATGCATAAATTAAATATTTAGAGCTCAGACAGAAGAAAAGTATATGCTTGTCCAAGATTTTCAAAGCATTTTAGCATAATGACTATGTCAGTCAATATGTTAACTGTTCTAGTAAGTACAAAACCTAAAACAGCTACTCACATTCTTTCAGAAGAAATCTTACCATATTTGCTGTATTAAATGATGATTGCATAATGTATTTTTAACACACTGATCATTCAATGTGGCAAATATGCTGTTTTTTTTTTCTTGCGGACAAAATTTGAGTAGCTTTTGCAAGTGCAACTCACATGTTTTCAGCAAAAATACCACTGCATTAGATATTTCATTTGCCAGTGAGGCCCTGTGACTCAGTTGTATACCTGTCTGACTGGTGAGGTGATCATAGGTACAATCCCAACCTGGTCTGGCTTTATGCATTCTTATGTGAAAATGATTGTGAAATATTTTCTGTAGTCATTCTCTCCCAATAATTCGAGAAGGGCAGTCGTCAGTTGCTGGTGAAAGAATGTGTATTTAACTAGTCAACAGTCTGCCAAGGTAAAATGTGGTTACGTGATGCATATTCCAGAACTGACCAGCCCAACATGACCTTAATAGTGTTGACTTGTTCATTAAACTCTAAAACAAACATAGAAATGTTTGCAAGTCACCTGAAAATGCGTCCATACCGCCACCCCCATCTCCTCAAAAAAAAAAAAAAAAAAAAAAAAGCGGCTGAACTAGCTGTGAGATGTTGGGTATACAAATTAAGATGTACTATTTTATATCCCTGGGTCATTTAAGGGGAATGGGTAGATTTGGCACATTTCTGTCATTTTTTGCCATGCCAAGGGAGACAACTTTCTGAACACTTTCCCATAAAGTGACTCTTTGAAAAAAGTCTACTTTCAAAGGAAAGAATTTGCTCCTGAGGAGCAAATTCTTTCCTTTAAGAAGCAAATTCTTTCCTTTAAGAGTAGACCCCTAATGATAAGGGAGACAATACTAAGTAATATCATTGAAACAGTTGCCTCCCCTGAAGATGTGTCTAGTCCCCTTATATGTCCAGTATATTTAAGGTGTTATTCTGTGTTTTATAAAATATTATATGACAATGAGCTGTGACGGGCCAAAATTTGGATGTATGCATTTGTCTGACTGTTTATCTGGACTTAAGCAGCTAAGTCAACACTATTTAGGTCATAGGAGGTCGGTAAGTTTACCAACCAATCTTCTCTCAGCCCTAAATTTTTCTCAGCTCAAACTTTTTCTCAGCAGGCTAATACAGAAGTGGTTTACCAGTACAGTACACAAACTGACAACTGCCCTTCCGAAGGGAAAGACCATAGAAAAGATTTTAGGATCAATCTGTATGAAAGAATATTGCCAACCTGGTAGGTATTAAACCCGCAACCTCCTGATCACCAGTTAGAATGCATGAGATTGCGCTATCGGAGCTGGTGGTAAAAGGTGTGTGTACAAAAACCTGTGATTAAAATATATACATAGTATATCAGATACATGTATCAATATTGAGACTACATCATTAACTATTAAGATGCCGAGTAAAACTACATCTGAAAATGTTGTCTGCTTATGTCATCTGCTGAATCTTCTTGCAAACTTTTTAAAAAGACTTTTGCATATAGGCAAACGGTGTAGACCCTGATCAGACTGCTCCTAGAGGAGCAATCTGATCTGGATCCACACTGTTTGCAAAAGTGACTTTTAAAGTAACCAGCAGACGACAAAGCAGACAACAATTGTTGTGATTGGCATTTTATGGGTTAATCACTGCGTGAGGTAGGTAATATTTTACTAGTGAAAAATGAACCTGTATAACACTAAGCAAATTTGATATAGAATTTGATGTAGATTGTATTTTAGCACATTACGATAACACCGTGCGACATATTGCATTTTTCACATCTCCAAAATGGCTACTTTTCAGATAAAAATCTGTGAAATTTTTCGAATTTATTCCACATTTATACCACAAATATAGGTTGTGGGTGTTTGTTAGAACCGCCTCATTGACCCGGTTCTAACGAGTACCCACAACCTATGTCTTGGAGCAGAAATAAGAAAAATAAGGTATCACCCGTAAACACCAGTTTTCTCTTTATAAAGTGGGGTTTAGGGGTGTGTTCATTTCACGAACTTGTTCACGTGGTGACAACAAAACCTACAAAAAAACCTGGGCGACCATGACAGACTCAGATCGGCTTGCACAGCAACCCAATATTGCATGAGTTTTCTGGCTGTGGGAGGCTCATACATGTTCAGACTATGTAGATATGAATGCTGATCAGAGTATATACTGGTCTCACATTTATTATTGTAGATTTTGTTGTGAGCTGGCTCATATTTTATTACTTTCCTTGACATATCGGCAGAGGATTCCCTCGAATCATAGCAACAAATAAGGTAATTATCAGTTACCCCCTATATATATTGCATTGTAATGCATAGACCTGATAAAAATATGCTATCTCAGGACAAGTGAGCTTTATCACGTCAATGTGACATGCACTTTTATGGATGCACCGAATTACTGGAAAAATGACAAAAATGTTATTGTTACTGGGTACTTGAAAGAAAAATATCATAAAAATTATGGCCGGCTGATACTAAAGATATCAACCACTAGAATACTGGGATGCCCTGAGGACCATCAATAACTGATCTTAAATTGCTAATTTAAGAGTGTACAAGGGAATAAACTGATAAATAAAATACCAGATTCTTGTCATTTGATATCAAGTTTATCTGGCTCGGCTTCGAGAACGCATGTAGAATCGCTCTGCAAGCCTCGCGATTCTACAAGTGTTCTCGAAGCCAAGCCTGATAAACTTGATATCAAAAGACACAAACCTGGTTTGTGATAACTGAAGGATAGCTTTTGTCAGTTATCCATAAAATTCTATGTTGTTGGTATTCATTAGAACCGCCTCAGCGAGATGGTTCTAATGAATACCCACAACATAGGTTTATATGGAGAAATAAGGAAAACTATTCTTCAGTTGTCACAAAATACCCACATTATCTGTTGCTATGTGGAATGTTCCCTTAACCCTTATCCTGCTGAATAAATTAATTTAGCCACACCCACTGCTATCAACCAATCAAATTACTTAATATACTGATTTCATTCATTTCACATACTGCATGACATAAATTGCAGATCCTGATCAGATGGCCATCTGATCCGGATCTTGAATGTTTGCAAAGGTAGGGGCTATCATGTTCAGCAGGATAAGGGTTAAAATAATAATCAAAGAAATAACTTATTTCTTTAAGTTATAAGTGAAAAATGTCTGCTGATATTGTGCTTGGAGCTTTCAGGGTTAAAGAGTGTGTATTTCTGCCCAACTTGAATAACACTATTAAAGAAGAATTAATACATATCGAAGATAGAGCACTCTTCTGTTATTTATTTTGTCTCCCTTTTCAATACCACTCTAAATGAAATATAGTGAAATTCTGCTATATAAGACCACCTAAAATTAAGACTAATTCTGCTGTAAAAAGCTTAATCAGAAGGTTGCAGTTATTCTTTCTTTGATGTTTCTACTTACAATGTCCTTTGGTCAGGAACCACCTTTGGAACTGTTCAAAAGTGGTCTTAAAGACCACTTTTGAACGGTCCCAAAGGTGGTCTTAATATAGGAATTTTACTGTATTTGTCTCTTAGTTTAAGTTTGAAGATTTTTCTTCTATCACAGTGATGTATCCATACAAGTCAAGTTTGTTTGAATTGAGGTTTAATGTCCCCATCAACACTATTTAGATTATTCTGGAGACGCTGCTTCCAATTTTTGGGGGAGACTTCGGAAGAAGAACTAAATAAGCTTTTAGCTTCCATTCTAATCCTTTATTTGTCATGACTTTGTGTTGTAATGTTAATGTGTTTGAGATAAAATTTTGTGAGACTTTTACCCGACACTGAGATGAAATGACATCTCAAGCCTGATCGCCCAAACACACCGATAGAGTTTATATGCAGGGACGGTCCAACTCGCGCCACTTTGATTGGGCATGCTTAGAGTAAGACCATCTAAGCTGTTTACCAGAACTCGGTTGCGGTCGGTTAGCTGTATGTAGAGGCACCATGCTGCCCAGTCTATTTCTCCAAGCCCCAATTTTTGCATCAGAAGCAGTCTGATCTGGGTTCACACTGTTTCAAAAATTAGTTTTAAAGTAACAGGCAGACAACAAAGCAGACGGCAATTAGGCAAAACTTACATCTTGGTTGACCTCAATGCTCGAGCTAATAGTGCAAAAGCTCTTTCTGTACTTTTATACTGCCCAACTTCAAAGAAATCAAAGCACTGTATTGTTGGGTCGATTGTCTCCGAGTGCAGGCTGGGAAATTAGTTGTGAACTGAGCTTTAAACTGTTTATTTAACTCTCAAATTCCAGTAATATGCGGAGTCTGGGTCTACACTGTCTGCCAATGACCCGGTAAACGAGCCCGGTGCAGATTTCACTTTTGACGTCACAAGAAGACGACAAGCCCGGATGTAAATAACCTTGGCTCAGTTGTGCAAAACTAATGATGCCGTTAGTTAACATACCGTTAAAATTTTTATCATTTAAAAATTATGGCAAATTTTCTGATATATTTGCTGAAAAAAATGTGAGCAGCTTTTGCATTTGCAAAAGCAGCTCACATTTTTTCAGGAAAAATACCAAAATTTCAGATATTGTGCTTGCTAGAACAGTTAACAATTTGACCACTAACATGCTCTTTAAGCTAACAATGCTTTAAACAACTGGGCCCTTACCTGGATTTTGTACATGGCTGGGGATAGTCGTGTAGACAAGAGGAGGCCTGAAGCATCTGTAGGTATTAACTTTGGGTTGATTGTTAAACAATCCACCCAAAAAAGAAAAAAAAAACCAAAAAAAAACAAGACCTTACATTTTAGTCATTTATTTATTACAGGAATAATTTCTTTGTATATAAAACTGTTTAGCACACTTTTCATCCATTCAATCATAAAATATATTTTACTAATAGCCCATAACTACATCTGAAAAAGTCGTCTGCTGAATTTTTTTGCAAACTTTTTAAAAATATTTTTGCATATAGGCAAACAGTGTGGGCCCAGATCAGACTGCTCCTACAGGAGCAGTCTGATCTGGGTCCACACTGTTTGCGAAAAATTACTTTTAAGGTAACCGGCAGATGGCAAAGCAGACAACAATTGTCGTGATTGGCATTTTATGGATTAGTGTATAAATCCTACTAAGCAACAGGAATGTGTATGGAGTGACATCTTATGCTACAACTGCTACAACTATAATATCTCAAGCCCCATCATCCAATGAAACCAATAGGGTTTATAAGCATGGGCAGTCCAACAGGCCTCCGTGGCCTAATGGATAAGAGCGCTGACTCTTAGTCATTAGGTCTCTCACCGCCGTGGGTTCGAGCCTGGCTCGGGTCACATGTGAGAGGCCATGCTCTGCAGCGGAAGGTCAGTGGTTTTTCTCCGGGTACTCCGGTTTTCGCCCACTTATGATTAACGATCGGCTTGATATGAGTGAAATAATCTTGAAAGGGCCGTAAAACCCAAACCAAAAAAAAAGCATGGGCTGTCCGACTCGCAATGCTTTGCCTGGATCCACACTGTTGTCAAACAGTTTGAGCTCATTCTATTTTGTACTTTCGTACAAGTGAGCTTAAAAGAAAGGTGCAATATGTCATTAAGCGAGTTTTCTGTCAAATAATGTGGCTTAACTGTGAAATCCTAGCAACACTAAAACTTTCAACAACAAAGGTACAAAAAATAATCATATTTCAACTTGCAATTTAAACTGAAAAAAAAAAAAATCAAAAGAAATCAGTAACTTGCAATATAAAACTACACAATTAACTGCCTCAAATCAGCACAAAAGAAATAAATTCCTCACAAATATAGGGCATAAGGGTTGGACCCAACTGGCTGAAGCTAACATAGGTTTTAGTTAACATCATGTTAAAACTCCAATTATTTAGTAGGGTGCAAAACTCATATTTTTGCTGAAAAAAAAAAAATGTCAGTAACTTTTGCATTAACATTCTGAACTAGCCACCATGTTGGATTTACGGTTGTATCTGAAGAGTTCATATGGAGTTTTAGGGGGTTTCTGTCACAATTTGCTGTTGGAATTAATGCAAGAATAACAATTATGCATGGTTATTTCATTGTTTTATTAATTGACTGACTATCTTGTATTGATCGGAGGTCATCTGTATTAACACCAGGTCAACCAATATTAACTGAGGTCAAGTGAGGACAAAAAAAAATCAATAATCATGTTTTTTCAACTGTGTCAATTAATAAAATTGACACAGTTACAGGTCCTTGGTCAGCTGCATTGGCCTTTGACCTCGAGCAAAAGCAACAGACCTCGGAAATGTACCTGGGCAATACGAAATTACTTGATTAACTAGAATTGTTTTCTACGAAAACAGATGTCCCCCCACCACACTCATTATTTCAAATTCAGGTCAAGGTCACCAAAAGCTAATCAGTTCTTAAGACCATCCCACTGATATAATGTATCAAGTATGAACCAAATCCTTCCATTGGTTCAGGAGTTAGAGTGCAGACAAGCTTTTTTGGTCTAAAATTTGACAATGGTTTCAGCCCTGTGACCTTGAAAATTAGGTCAAGGTCACAAAAATCTAATCAGTTCTTAAGATCAGCCCACTGATATAATGTACCTAGTTTGAACCAAATCCATCCACTGGTTCAGGAGATAGAGTGCAGACAAGGCAATTTTCAACAGTCTAAGTCCCGTGGTGACCTTGAAAATTAGGTCAAGGTCACCAAAATCTAATCAGTTCTAGAGACTATCCCATTTACTTTATGCACCATGTTTGAACCAAATCCATCCATTGGTTCAGGAGATAGAGTGCAGACAAGCTTATTTTTAACAGTCTTAGTCCCGTGGTGACCTTCAAAATTAGGTCAAGGTCACCAAAATCTAATCAGTTCTTGAGACCATCCCAATTATACTATGTACCAAGTTTGAACAAAATCCATCCATTGGTTCAGGAGACAGAGTGCAGACAAGCTTTTGTGGCCTAAAATTCGACAATGTTTTGAGCACTGTGACCTTGAAAATTAGACCAAGGTCACCAAAATCTAATCAGTACTTTTCCCCCTCCCAATGGTGTATCTGTGTAAGTTTAATCAAAATCCATCCATCCATTCAGGAGATAGAGTGCAGACAAGAGGCAACGCCGACGCCGACAGGATCTGCACCAAAACCAATATGTCCCCCCTCCCTTTCGGGTGGGGGGACATAATAACATTATAATGATATTTGCCAGGTCCCTCGGAAGATATTTTAACTCAAGGACACAAGGTCTTGTGTTCGAAAAGCTTCCTCAGGACCTTGAAAATTTTAATGCATGAAAAACCATGGGTGATCCCTGAATTGTAATTTATACTACAAAATAAAATCTATAAAATTAATTACATATGCATTCTAGAGAAGGCAAGTGATATTCGCTGATAAAGCTTCGTCCACAACCAGTAATGAGCTAGCGACAGAAGCCAAAAGAAAACTTACTATTTTGTAAATGTATACACATGGAACAGCTATCTGAAATGCTTAAAAATATAGAGTTTGTAGTTTGCAAAACATTATGCTAACACACCCATGTGGCAAAGTACGTTTTTTCACATCTCTAAAATGGTTACTTTTCTGATCAAAATCTGGGATATTTTTACTTCAAACATAGGTTGTGGGTGCTCGTTAGAACCGCCTCATTGAGGCGGTTCTTACGAGTACCCACTACCTATACCTTGCAGCAGAAATAAGAAAAATAATATATACCCCCTTAAACACCAATTTTCTCTATATAAAGTGGGATTTAAGGGGGTGACCCTTTCACCAACTTCTTTACGTGATGACTAGTAGTTTTGCTAATGGGGAATGAATGCTCCATATGCAGTTACTGTCATTTTTCGAAAGGCAGAAAACTTTTGCTGAAATGGTATAGACATAAAAAAGCTTAAACAGACTATAAAAAGAAGCATTTAAGCAATACATCATATATAAATAAATGAATATAAAAGTCGGTATTGGTGTCTTCAATGTACTACAGATACAGTATCTACAGCATGTATTTGGACAGACGGGCCTCAGCAAACAGTGCAGACCCAAATGAGATGCCCCAGAACACAGCATCTCATCACAGTCTGCACTGTTTGCCATCCACCCAGCTATTTAAAGACAATATTTGGTGGTAAACTGTACTTGCTCAACTTTGTGAACAGGTATGGTATGGAGCTGAGATGGTTTTCTATTTTTTTTTTTGGGGGGGGGGGGGGGGGGGGTTGGTTATACGGCCCTTTTAAGATTATTTCACTCATATTGAGCTGATCGTTAATCAGAGGTGGGCAAGAACCTGAGTACCCGGAGAAAAAACACCCAACCTCCTATTGCAGAACTTGGCGTCTCACAAGTGACCCGAGCCAGGCTAAAACCCATAGCGTTAAGAGACCTAATGTTTGAGTCAGCACTCTTATCCACTAGGCCACGGTGGCCCGTCAAGGAGCTGAGGTGTCCGAATACATAAAGTAAATATTGTATACTTTTATAAAACAACAGACCTACAGCTTTCAATGCTTCAAACACCTTTGAAACCATGAAAACAATTATAATGCCAGATCAGGAGACATAATGGGATGTATATGTCTATCTTCTACAGAATAAAGATATGCTGTGTGTGCTCATTAGGGAGGACCCTCTCTATGACAGTATTTGTTCCCTATTACTTGTGTCTTTATAAAAAATTTGCCGTTATAAAGAATCCCAGTTAGGAGTATGATAGGTAATAAAAGGCCTTTTCCCCATTATTACTTCAAGAAACTTGGAGTATTAGATAACAAGACCCTTTCATGACTATGGACTCTTATCTGTGCATTTCCAACCCAAGGGAAGCCCACGCCGCTCGGAACCGAGGATAAGCCTTTAGCTAAGTAGTCATTCCATTCAAATTGCCATTACAAGGAATTTTGCCATTATAACGAATGTAGGTATAAAGAGGGTTGACTACTAATGAGTGCACACAACATAAATTTTTAAAATCCCTAAATTATCCTGAGTTTACTGATATTTGGAATTATGGGAAGATTTTTCTGGGGGAACTAACTATGGTAAAGGAGCCATAGGTGTTCGATCCATTGGAGTTTTAGTGTGTATACCCCGCATACTTAAGTAACATAAAAATCCTAAAAATTCTGACACCTTGAGGACTTGCAGTAATTCTCCAATAATTTTAACAGGTTTATTTCATGATTCAGCAAAGAGTCCAAACAGTGCAGATGGAATGGCAAACAGTGTAGTCCCTGATCGGACTGCTCCTTCAGGAGCAGTCTGATCTGGGTCTGCACTGTTTGCTATGGCCTATCTGTCCCAATACTTAGGATCATTAAGGTACATATTAAGCTGCAATCACCATGTTTACCCTGCATTTTTGGACAAACTGACTGAGGCAAACAGTGTAGACCCAGATGAGGTCAGGGTCAACATTGTTTGCCATTCATCCAGCTATTTTAGACACATTTTCTGGTGGTAAATTGTATTTTTTTAATGTTAGACCATATGGCCCTTCTGGAAGAGAATGACCACAGAAGATTTCATGATCAAACTCCATGAAGGAATGCGCGGCCCAAACCCATGGGTTAGTTGGAGAAATAGATTGGGCTGCACGGTGCTTCCATGCAGAGCTGAAACCGACCACGTTCATGAGTACTGGTAAACTACTTAGTACTGGTAAGCCAAGTCAAAGTGGTGCGAGTCGGACCATCCATACACATCCATACTGGTAAAATTGAAAACCTATGTCTTGGAGTAGAAATTAGAAAAATAATGTATACCCCCATCAAGCCAGTTTTCTCTACATAAACTGGGGTTTATAGGGGGTTGTTTATTTCACGGACTTGTTCACGTGATGGTTACCATTCTTGCATTCTACAAGTGTTGCATACCAAATAATGTGTATAAAATTAGTTTTATGTCTTACTAACATTCTACCAATGCTGCCTACCAAACAATGTGTAACAAATGAGTTTTATGTCTTACTTGCATTCTAAAAACACTGCCAACCAAACAATAGACCACAACGTCATTATAACACAGTTCATTATAACATGGTTTGAATATAACACGGTTTCAAGATGGATCTAAAAACACGGTTTCAAGATGAATCCAAAAACTGTTTAGAATATATAGATCGATCAAAAAAATGTGTAGATTATATAAAAAAATGACCATAAATGGTCATTTTTTTATATAATCTACACATTTTTGTTTGGATATAACATGATTGCTTAGCTACCACAGTTTCTGCTTTATAAAGAGGTTGTGGTGTATGTATCAAAATTAATGAGTATGTTGTATAACCTCTGCATTACATGAATATGTTTTGAAAAAAAAAAAAAAAAAAAAAAAAAAACAACGAAAAAAAACATGCACATTGTATGTTTTACAATGGATTTCTCAAAAACAACTTTCATACAAAAATATTACCAATTTAATAGCAACTATACAAGTACAAATATACAAATATATATGTATAATAAATGGGTACTCATTGAGCAAAATTACATTGATACAAAAAAACACCCATTATACTATAATGTTATTAAACAAGTAATTTCGTATTGTCCCAGTTACAGACCTCAGTCAGCTGTATTGGCCTCGGGCCAATACAGCAGACCTCCGACCTGTAACTGGCACATTAAGAAATTACCCAATTAGTGAAAATTTTATTAATTGACACCATTAAAAACATGATTAATGATTTTTAACCTCATTGTGTTAATACGGATGACCTCAGAACAAGTCAGGATAGTCAATTGATAATTCTGTGTAACAGTTATAATATTGTGGGTGCTCAAGAGGGCTGCACTGACAAAGTGATCATGACAAATAACATTACTGTCCAGTTGTTCAAAACATTGTTAGTTTAATAACTTGTCTGCAGTGAAAGTATTAGATGTTCTAGCAAGTACAATATCTGAAAAATTTGTATTTTTGCTGAAAAAATAAGCATATGCTAAAATACATGTACTTGGTAAAAGTTACTCATCAGATTTTTTCAGCAAACATGTATTAGTATATTGACCACATTGAATGATAAAAGTTTTTAATTTTGCACTTACTAATATATTCATTAGCTATGAACAACTGGTCCCAAACAACTGGGCCCTATTTTTCAAAGCAACATTAGCTTAACGAGATTGATAGTGGTCAAAATATTAACTACTCCACTAAGTACAATATCTAATAAAATGATATTTTTTGCTGAAAAAAATATGAGCAGCTTTTGCACTCACATTTTTATCAGCAAAAATATTAATATATTTGCATATTAAATGATCAAAGTTACAACAAAAGGTTAACTTATGCTGATGACTAACATCATCGTTAGTTTTGAACAACTGGGCCCTGGATAATTTTTCCTGGAATCAAGGGAGGGAACTCTTTCAAAACTGTGTTGTCTCCAATATCAATAGGGGTCTTTGCTTAAATGCAATATTTTTTTTTTAAGAGCAGATCCTTATTTCAGAAAGGCTGATTTTTTTTTTTTTAACCCTTGTCCTGCTGAGCCCGTATATGCCTTATTTTCCAAACAATGAAGGCGAAGACGAAGCCATCTGATCAGGATCTACATTGTTTGCAATTCAGATTGAGAATTTGTTGCAATAATTTGCATCAAGTAATCTGATTGGTTGATAATCGGTAGTGGGTGTGGCATATATACATATTCAGCAGGTGAAGGGTTAAGCATACAGGAGGCCACAAAATTTGACACCCTTGTGAAAAGCATGTGTGTGTTTGAGTTTTACATCCCACAAACAGCTAAGGTCATATAGGGATGGGACCTCTATTTAAAGACTCATCCAAAAGTCTGGAGAAGCCTGGGATTGAACCCACAACCCCTGGTTTATAAGGGGAATAGCATTATCACTACACCACAGTGGCTTCTCCCTTGTAAAAAAGAATTCTCATAAAACATAGTCCATTCCTCAAAGCCTACATCTTCAACATCTACTTTTGAAATCATGTTAATTATTGTCCTGCTGAATAAATTAGTTTAGCCACACCAATTTCTGACTTTCAACCCATCCGATTATTTGATGTCATTTATTTCTAAAAATTCACAACAGAACACCGAACAGTGTAGATACTGATCAGATGGCTTCTGAACACATGGCTTCTGCCTGTCTGTGTTCCTGTAAACTTACCTCATCAGAAGAAAAAAGTTCTATCCTTACAGGGACTGGATACACCTTCAGGGGAGGCAACTCCTGCAAAACTATTTTTGCTCTCGTGTCAATAGGGGTCAACTCTTAAAGGAAAGAATTTGCTCCTCAGGAGCAAATTCTTTCCTTTAAGAGTAGAGAATTTGCTCCTGGGGAGCAAATTCTTTCCTTTGAGAGTAGACCCCTTTTTTCTAGGACTGAGCTTATAATAAGAAAAGCGAACAGGAAGTCTCGAAAGTTGTCTCCCTTTGAAAAATGGTGGAAAAATGTGCTAGGTGTTCTCATTCCCTTTAAAGAACCAATTTTTCCTCTGAAGCAAATTCTTTCCTCTCTGAGTTTAGTATTATTGATAATGAAGACAATTTTTTTATTTGAAAGAGTGAGTGTTTGAGTTTTACGTCTCATCAACAGCTACGGTCAAATGGAGATGGGATCTCGGTTTACAGACTCATCCGAAAGTCTGGAGAAGCCCGGGATAAATCCTGTGACCCATAACCACTACACCACGGAGGTTTCTTTTTATTTGAAAGCTATCTTCCTCGAGTGTATCCATTCATTCCTCCCCCGCCCATCGGGCTTGAAGAAATAGATGGGCTGCATGATGCTCCAAGCAGAGCTGAATCGAACCACACATTAGTACTGGTAAACCAATTAGAGGATCTAAGCCTGCCCAGGCAAAGTGGTGTGAGTCGGACCAGCCATGCTTATAAACCCAATTGGTTTCACTGGGCGACAGGGCTTGAGATGTCATTTTAATGTCTGGTAAAAGTCCCACAAAATTGGAAGCAACGTCTTCAAAATGACCAGTATAGCATTGACGGGGACGTTAAGCCTCAAATCAAACACACAAAATAAATGTATCCATTCACTTATAGGTCTATTATAAAAGGCACAAGTTCAAATAAAACGATTCTTGGGAACACACAATGAGTTATTATACTTGTAGAAAGGGGTGTCTTTTCTTTTACAGAAATTTTTTATGTGAACAGTGAAGATCCTGATCGCTAGCTGACCATTCTGCAGTGGCTGTCCCAGATCTGCACTGTTGGTCAAGGACCCTTTATGCACAAGTTTTATCCGGAATTATCTATAGTGCAAAACATTTGTTGGTATTACCATACTTATCCTAACTATTGGGACAGACAGGCATAAGCAAACAATACACACCCAGATCAGACTGCTCCTGAAGGATTTTTTGGACTCCTTGCTGGATCACAAAAACAAACTTGTTAAATATTTAGGTGAATTACAGCAAGTTCTGAAGATGTCCGAATTTTTCAGATTTTAATGGTAACTTGTTTCATGAATTGAGTTTTCTGGTGCCAGTTGTTCTAAACGAGCTCATTAGTGTTCATACTGTTAACTGATCTAGCAGAAACAATATCTAAAATTTTGGTATACAGTCAAACTTCAATGGCTCGAACACCTTTGGGACCATGAAAATCTGTTCGAGACAGGGGTAGTTCGAGCCACTGAGGTTACTGCCAGGAGGCATAACGAGATACTTTTAGACATCTTTTCGGCGTTCTATAATGAAAATGTATGCTGTGTGTACTCATTAGAATCGCCTCATTGAGGCGATTCTAATGAGTACACACAGCATACATTTGCAAGATAAAAGACTAAAATCTCCTTAATTATCCCCCACTATTTCTTAAGTAGAGGATTTCGCTAGGGGCTTAAGAATGGGTTCGACACATCCATGGTAAACGAGCCATCGGTGTTCGAGCCATCGAAGTTCTACTGTATTTGCTGAAAAAATGTAAGCAGCTTTTGCATTTGTAAAAGCTGCTCACATTTTTTCAGCAAAAATATTAGCATACATGTATGATCAAAATTTTAACTATACATTAACTAACAATGTCGTTAGTTTTGAACAACTGGCCCCTAGGCTCTTCCAGAAAAGAATACATCCCAGGATTTTTTTTAAAACATGACCACCCAGAGAATCTATGCTACCTTGGTATAAGTAGAGCTGGCTAATTGGGGCTGAAAAGATAATCGATTATCAGTCCTGTCATTGCGATCGATAATTGATCAGTAATTGCTGAGGTTTTTGTCATAATTTTAGCTATCTGGCTTTCTGTCTGAGCATGACTCTTACCATATGTTGCACTTAACCTTATGTAGACAGGCCTGAGCAAACAGTGTAGACCCAGATGAGATTCTGCGGCGTCTCATCAGGGTCTGCACTGTTTGCCACTCATCCAGCTATTTTCGGCATAACTATGGATAGTAAAGTGTACCTATCAAGTAATCAATTAAAAGCAAATCAGAAATGATAATCATTTTTGTGGAATTTATCGATCGATTATACAATTAATCGTGTCAGCCTTAGGTATAAGTAAAAAAACCTACAAAAAAATCCCTTTATAAAATTACAAGTAGATCAAAATCAAACCCTGCGCCAGCTTCTCAGCTATCTTGTAGCCACATATTGATATATCAAATACATATAAAAGCGGGCCCCTGTGGCCCAGTGGATAAAAGGGCTGGCTTTTAATCATTAGGTCTCTCACCATTGTGTGTTAGAGCCTGGCTGGGGTCAAGTGAGACGCCAAGATCTGCACCGGAAGGTCAGGTGGTTTTTGTCCGGGTACTCCAGTTTTCGATCACCTCTGATTAACTATCAGCTCGATATGAGTGAAATAATCTTGAAAGGGTCCTAAAACCAAACTCCACCCCCAGAAAAATACATATAAAAGGAAACTGGATCGCTACATTGCACCATGCTAAAATCTAGCACAACAAAAATAAACGTACCCATTGCAGATTATATATGGCAAAATTACCATATAGGGCCACGTATATATTTTTGTTTGAATACAACAACTTGTATATTGTGTATCCTCCAAGCAGTAGTGTTATAAAAAGATTATATTGTGAAAAGGTTTGCTTACTTCCCAGGAACTTTACTTACTATTCATGTTTATGTCTAAAAATAGATGGATGAGTGGCAAACAGTGTAGACCCTGATGAGACACCGCTTTCTGCGGTGTCTCATCTGGGTCTACACTGTTTGCTCAGGCCTGTCTGTCCAAATACATATGATAAATATGGCATAGTTGGACCTGTCCAGGAATGAACTTTTTTCCAGAAGAGCCTAAAGGAGGGAGGATTTCTACCCCACCCCTGGGGCTACAAGTGCACTGTAGTGGTAGATGTTCCCTGGTTTTGATGCTGCTTCAAGATCACAATTTGTTGAACCTAAATGCTCCTGCTACTATGACTTGGGCTGAAAAATGAAGACAGATATGTATGCATTAGTTTTACATCTCACCAACAACTAGGGTCATATATGGTCATGGGACTTCGGTTTAAAGACCCATCTGAAAGTCTGGAGAAGTATTACGAAAACATGCCTATACAAATACATTTACCACCGAAAAATGCAGATATTAAGATGAAAAAAAGTGATATTTTTCTTATTTCTGCTCAAAATATAGATTGTGGGTACCCGTTAGAACTGCCTCATCAAGCCGGTTCTAAAGAGTACCCACAATCTATATTTTAGATCAGAAATAAGAAAAACAAGGTTTACCCATGTTAACCCCAGTTCTACTATATAAAAGTGGGGTTCAAGGGGGTCAAAATTGTAAAGGCGTTTATTCGTGATGGACCCCTGGTTTACGAAGACAGAAAAATATCTGTATCTTATGATGTTGCTGCTAATAGCACAACATCATTTCTTATTTCCATTTTTTTTTTACAATAAAATACAAAGAAAAAAATATTATTCATGAAGATACTCACCATGCATTCATTTTATATGAAATTTATTAAACTCGCCAAAGGCTTGATTCATAAATTTCATTCTAAAAGACCACTCTAATAAGCTCCTCTCATTTTCAAGCTGAATTTTGATTACTTTAGTTTGATTACAAAATCATAAAATAATTTTTTTTTTCAGTTAAAGCTAAAAGATTTCAACTCACCAAATAAGCAAATATGACAATCATATCACTTTGACCATAATCTTGTCGTGGGAATTACTTGATACAATGGTAAAACCATTTCATAGGCTGAGTCCAATCTTAAATCAGCCTGACTATAGCTAATGCGAACCAGTCAACCATAGTCTGACCATCCTGAAAGGATGGTCAGACTATGGCAGACTGGTTCCCAGTTTTCCCTGAAGGACAGCAGAACACTAGAACCCGTAATTTTGTTTTGCCGGCATTGATTGGTATCCCGGCATACAAAGGGTTAAGGCCACCCAAAATTATGACTGGATCTACTTTTAAAAGCATATTCAGGAGGTTTTGGTTATTCTTTTTTTTTTGTTTTGACACCCAGTATCTCCTGATAGGAGACCACCTTTGGAACAGTTCAAACGTGGTCTTAAAGACCAATTTTGAACAGTCCCAAAGGTGGTCTTAATATAGGAATTTTACATGTATGTAGTGAATCTTTAATGACTATAATAACACCCAGTATCTTGTAATAAGAGACCACCTTTGGAACTGTTCAAAGACCACTTTTGAACAGTCCCATAGGTAGTCTTAATATAGGAATTTTACTGTATAGAGTGAATTTTTAATGATTTTAATGACACCCAGTATCTCCTTTAAGAGGCCACCTTTGGAACTGTTCAAAAGTGGTCTTAAAGACCAATTTTGAACAGTCCCAAAGGTGGTCAAGACCAATTTTGAACAGTCCCAAAGGTGGTCTTAATACAGGAATTTTACTGTATATAGTGAAACTTTAATGACTTGGAACACTGATTGGTCAATTATCATGGCTGATATGAAGTCTTCTTGAATCCCAAGAGAATTCTTTCAATAGCTCCAGGTAATATATAATTCCAATTCACCATCATTATGTACGTTTCAAGCAATTTGATTGGTTGAAGTAAAAATTTTTTATACTTCAATAAATTCCCTGAGCAAGTATCTCAGAACCATTTCACACAGGGACAGGTTTGAGGTAATATAACGTTCCATCAAAGACCACATTTAGAACCTGTCATTGTATATGAAGTGACTACAACGGCATTCAATTACAGTAAAAGTTTGGAAACTATTGGAAACAAATGTAAGAATACAAATGAAATGAATTTAACGACTATATGTTTTTTTTTGCTTGAGTTCCTTTTGAAGATGGCAGTTTCTAACTGAATAATCATTCCACTGTGGCCGATGGCAAATTCTTACGATTTCAAAAGAATCCTTATAATTTAGCATTTCGGTGAAATTCATTCAAAAAGAAATTCATTCCTATAATACATCTGGTGCTAATATAAACCCTCAGTGGCTAGCAATACCCCAGTTAACCTATAAAATGCCAATTACGACCATTGTCGTTTCTGCCGTCTGCCGGTTACCTTAAAAGTAATTTTTTTGCAAACAGTGTGGAGTCAGATCAGACTGCTCCTGTAGGAGCAGTCTGATCTGGGCCCACACTGTTTGCCTGTATGCAAAAATATTTTTAAAAAGTGTGCAAAAAAATTTAGCAGACGACATAAGCAGACGACATTTTCAAATGTAGTTTTTCTTGGTGTCTTAACTCTTATCTTGCTGTTCACGACAACCCCTATATTTGCAAACAGTGTAGACCCAGATCAGATGGCTTCTGAAGAAGCCATCTGATCAGGATCTACACTGTTTGGCATTCAGTTTATGAATTTGTAGCAATAAATTACATCAAGCAATTTGATTGGTTGATAGACAGAAATGGTTGTGGCTTAAATGAATATTCAGCAAGATAAGGGTTAAGAGTAGACTCTTCCACTGCTATATGTTGGACAAGTCCATTTGTCATATACGGGGTGTCAGGCCTATTTTTTGTTTTTATTCTATTTTTGAGGGAAAATTCTGTTAGCAAATAGTGCAGGCACTGATCAGACACTGCATTTTGAGGCATTTGATCGGGCCTTCACTGTTGCCAAGGTACCTCTTTTGGAGTTTCCCGCCTGCAATTGGTGAATTGCTGTCGAGATGATAGTTAATCAGAATTGGGCAAAAATGGGAGTAATCAGAGAAAACATTGCCAGCTCTTCCATTCCAGAACTTGCTTTCTTGCACACCAGACAAGGAAATCCGTGATTTTACCCTGGGATAGAAATTTATGTTCTGATACTGGTGTTTCGACCCCAAGTCGAATATAATCGTGTGTTTGATGAATGCACTGGTTGACTACGACCTTGTGTGCGCCGTCGTTAAGGTTGACGTCATGCACGTTACGTGACGTCACAAAACATTCCTGTAGTGTCATCACAATATGGCGGACGTTGGTAACCGAAGTGACTGCAGCATTAAAAATCCGCGCTAAGAAATGGAAGGTATGCAAGAAAAAGAATTCAGTATGGGTGTGAGGGGTGGATAGAAAAATCCGTCCCTCGGGATCACTAACCGGTATCACTCGGCAAGCCTCGTGATGCCGGACAGTGACCCTTGGGACAGATTTTTCAATCCACCCCTCACACCCATATAAGATTCTTATAGTCCCACATGTGACCCTGAGTTAGGCTTGAGCCCACAGTGGTGAGAGACCTAATGTTTAAGAGTCAGCACCATTTATACTAGGCTATGGAGGCCCATGAAAATTTGATGAACAGTAGCAAGCAGGAACGCTGTAACTTTTGACCTGCCCAAAACATTAACCTTTTTTTTATACCAAATGGAAACTTGCACCTTGTATGTAGCAGGAGTCCATTTCAAACTTTAGGGGTGTAAGGTTGTGTTTTCTTCAAAATTTATTTGGAAAATGGCTGGTCTGTTTGCAAACAGTGTAGGCCCTGACCAGACGCCGCGTTCTGTGGCGTCTGATCTGGGCCTGTTCTGTTTGCCAGGGTACCCGTTTAGGGTTTTCCAGTCTGAAATGGGTTAAGTATAAATAAGATCACTTCAGCATTTGACAAACTAACCCATGTTAAATCTTCTATTTTAGTTATGAAAGGAACTATTTACAGTTGTACTTACCTCTGTCTTAGAAGTCTGTGAGGAGGCATCTGTGTTTTCTTGGAAACTCGAAGATATCACAGGGTCATAAAGTACATTTGGTATCTGGTTACCGAAATATATTTTTGTATTGCTTAATATGGCCTGGTGTCTCAACATTTCTAGGTATTCAGGTGTGAGTTTTACCTGAAAATAATGTACCGGTAAACAGGACTGTTATCAGCACATCTAGGATCTCTGATCACACAAATGCAAGCACAGCCAGAGGTAGTCAGCCCTCTTTATACTATTGTTTGACATACAACAAAACTTGTCAGTGGAACAAATTCTTAGATCATAATATGATGGATTATTGGAGATATGTATTTTAATACTCCAAGGAACATTTTGCGAACCTTAGTTGAAGAAGAGACAAGTTCTTGGAAAAATTCAAGAATACTTTATTTAATCGGTATGGGAACACCTGGCAGATTTTTTCACCATTTTTCATAGAAGACAACTTTCAGGACTTCCTATTCGCTTTTCCATAAGCCTGGTCCCACTGAAAAAGGGGTCTACTCTTAAAGGAAAGAACCCCTATTGACATGGGAGACAAAACTACTTTTTGCAGGAGTTGCCTCCCATGAAGGTTTATCCATTCCCCTTAATACTCCAAGAAACAATTTTCTGGACATTTGTTAAAATTGCCTCAGTGAGGTCATAGCAACAGATAAGGTGTGTATTTTGTGATAACTGAAGGACAGTTTTCCTTATTTCTCCATATGAAGTTATGTTGTGAGTACTCATTAGAATCCCCTCGGCAAAGCTGTTCTAATAAATACCCGCAACATAGGTTTTTATGGATAACTGACAAAAACTAACTTTCAATTATTACAAAATACCTTATCCATTGCTATATGGGGCAATTCTAGCGAATGTCCACAATATTTGTTTCTGGAAGTAATGAAAGTCAAAAGGTCACATCCTTTGTACCTCTCATGATTCATCTGAAGTCCATGTTTTACTTTTTGGTATATCCCCTTCACACCAAACTCATTCTAACTACGCTCTGAAAATTTTTGCTAAAATGAATCTAACCCTCTCCAAATAGAGTTGAGGAACAGCAACCTATTACAATCTGTTAATGAACGTCATGGATGGCTTGGACAGGACTGGTACAGAACTTTGGGCCTGCTCAAACTTTTTGCCGTCCATTCTGTTGTGCAATTAGGTGGAGTGACAATGTACTAAAAACGAGGTGACCCTACTTAAAACGAGATGGACATACTTTGAACAGAACTGCCGTATTTCAATCCTATTAGGATTGTGTTACGACAGGGTGCAGTCAGGTATCAACTAGCAGTAGGTGTTGAAAGTGATCGATCTGTTTGGGTTTCAAAGGAGCTGCAGGATGGGGCTCTGGGGTTAGTGGTTGCTTTCGTCTAACAGGTTCCATCCTTTTGGCCCCGCTCCGTAATTGAAGCACGGTGATAACAAGGATGCAATGGGCTTGATGCTAGTTTCATAGAAACATGGACAGTTTACCAACAGCACACCAAAAGACTGAATCACTTCCATACAAGCTGTCTTAGAAAACTCTGAAAGATTAAATGGCAAGTCAGGATTCCAGACATGGAAGTCCTGAAAAGGGCAGGGATGCAAAGTGTACACACACTTCTGAAAACTGGTTCATTTAAGATGGACAGGCCATGTTACCCGGATGCCTGAGGAGTGTCTGCCAAAGAGAATTCTCTATGGAGAACTAGAAATGGGCAAATGCTCCCGTGGTGGTCAGAAGAAGCGCTAAAGGACACCCTCAAAGCCTCCCCAAAAGACTTCAACATACCAACAGAGTTGTGGGAACAAATTCCACAGAACAGAGCAAAGTGGCGAGGCCTCATCAAAAGGGGTGCTAGTGAATATGAAGCAAAAAGAATCAGCGAAGCTGAGCAGAAATGGGCACAGCGCAGAGCCAGAGCTGAGGTATCACCAACAGAGCTGTCTTCCTCCAGCCTCTGTTGCTCTATCTGCAACAGACAGTTCAGAGCTAGAATTGGTCTCTTCAGCCACCTTGAAACACACAAACAGTAATATTTCACAAATGTAATTAAGACTGGTCATTGTCAGTAATGACAAGACGAACTATTATTAGTTTTAAAGATCACATGGTGGTGACGAAAATAACAATAGTTAAGTGATAATTACAACTGTCATAGACTTGATCTGCACAGCTTGCAGTGATTTGGGAATGAGGACTGACAAGAACGCACTGGATTTTTATAGCTGTCGGACCAGGGCGTGATTGTCATTATTTTTCACACGCACTTTGGACGAGATGAGGGCGTAGTCAGAACAATATGAACTTTCTATCAACTAGGTGGTCGAGTTACAAACTAGCTAGAATAGGCTTGATTGTACTGGAGAAGAGGCAGAACTAGTTGCAAATCTAAAACGCCCACGAACGGGCTTGGACTGCTAGGAAATGGTGTTCGCATGATATGAACCAGCACTTGTGTCCGATCTGAACTTGATACGAACGAACTGTGGACGAGATACAGACAGGCTGGATGTATTAAGGACTTCTTATGATCTATATAGAATCGTATTTCAGGTATAATTGGGCACAAATTACACATTCTACACCGATCACAGTCGTTTAACGATTTTGTTAGGACGTGACCGGATGGTCTAAGAACGAGTTTGGTGTGACTGGAGCTGTAATAAATTTTATAACTCTTTCAAGATTATAACCAGAATATCTAGATTAAACCATCTGACTTTGTTGTAGTCTAGCAAGTGTAGGTCCAAATCCAAGGCAGTGAAAGACCAAATATTAAAGATTTCGCTCTTAACCACTAGGTCATGGATTGATTGATTTTTTTCGGTTTAATGACATGTCAACACTTGTCAGTCATTTTGTATCGTCTCCCAGAGAAAAGGAGAAAAGAGATAGTGGAGGAGATGAAAGTGAGGGACAGAGGAGAAAGAGAATAATGAATGGAAGTGTAGAAACAGAAGAAATGACAGCACTCCCCCTCCACCCTTACCTGCTGCAAGGACAGCAGGCCTTGCCCAACTGTAAGCTAATATCAGTTGGATGCTCCAGTGATGCAAGACACACGTCACTGTTGCCTCACCCAACCACTCCACACTAGGTCATGGAGGCCTGTTGTAAGGCCTATTTATATTTATGCAAACTTTATAGGTGTTGACAAAAGAACATTCTTCTCTGAATTATTGAAATAAGGCAACAATGTTTGCATGAAAACTTATAATAAATGATCCCTTTGCACTGAAAATTGTACTTAGACTTACAGAACAGGCACTCTTTGATTCATGACACAAAATTCATCAAAACGTTTAACATAATCCTCATTGTTACTTAATAGCAAATCTCCACTAAAGCGGATTTCTTTACTCTCTTTCAATGCTGTAAACTGGCAAACACATACAAACACATCTATGCAAACAATGTTGATCCTAATGGGACGGCTCAGTATGATCAACACTGTTTGCCATCATCAGACTTGCCTACCCCTTGAGGCAGAAAATATTGAGATCCCAGAAACAAGAGGGCCATGATGGCCCTGGATCGCTCACCTGATCCATAGTGTAACAAGTGGGCCCCAGAGAGGGCCATTATTGGCCCCAGGGCTTTAATGTGCATAATATTGAGGGAGGTCTTAAAGGTGAAGCTTCATACCAAACATCAACAAAGGCTATAATTTGAACAATCTTGGCAAAGGTCCACTAGATGAAGCTACACATCAAATATCAAAGACCTGGGCCTAGCGGTTTCAGAGAAGAAGATTTTTAAAGATTTTGCCTCTATAAGCCTATGTAAAACCAAAGGGCCCCGGGACGGGGGCATTTTTTGCCCCAGCACTATAATTTGAACAATCTTGGTAGGGATCCACTAGATGAAGCTTCATACCAAATATCAAAGACCTGGGCTTTGTGGTTTCAGAGTAGAAGATTTTTAAAGATTTTCCCTATATAAGCCAATGTAAAACCAAAGGGCCCAGTGGCGGAGGCATTTTTTATCCCAGCACTATAATTTGAACAATCTTGGTAGGGGTCCACTAGATGAAGCTTCATACCAAATATCAAAGACCTGGGCCTTGTGGTTTCAGAGAAGAAGATTTTTAAAGATTTTCCCTATATAAGCCTATGTAAAACCAAAGGGCCCTGGGGCGGGGGCATTTTTGGCCCCAGCACTTTAATTTGAACAATCTTGGTAGGGGTCCACTAGATGAAGCTTCATACCAAATTACAAAGACCTCGGCCTTGTGGTTTCAGAGAAGAAGATTTTTAAAGATTTTCCCTATATAAGCCAATGTAAAACCAAAGGGCCCTGTGGCGGGGGCATTTTTTGTCCCAGCAATAAAATTTGAACAATCTTGATAGGGGTCCACTAGATGAAACTTCATACCAAATATCAAAGTCCTGGGCCTTGTGGTTTCAGAGAAGAAAATTTTTTAAGGATTTTCCCTATATAAGCCTATGTAAAACCAAAGGGCCCCGGGGCAGGGGCATTTTTGGCCCCAGCACTATAATTTGAACAATCTTGGTAGGGGTCCACTAGATGAAGCTTCATACCAAATATCAAAGACCTGGGCCTTGTGGTTTCAGAGAAGAAGATTTTTAAAGATTTTCCCTATATAAGCCTATGTAAAACCAAAGGGCCTGGTGGCGGGGGCATTTTTTGTCCAAGCACTATAATTTGAACAATCTTGGTAGGGGTCCACTAGTTGAAGCTTCATACCAAATATCAAAGTCCTGGGCCTTGTGGTTTCAGAGAAGAAGATTTTTAAAGGTTTTCCCTATATAAGCCTATGTAAAACCAAAGGGCCCCAGGGCGGGGGCATTTTTGGCCCCAGCACTATAATTTGAAAAATCTTGGTAGGGGTCCACTAGATGAAGCTTCATACCAAATATCAAAGACCTCGGCCTTGTGGTTTCAGAGAAGAAGATTTTTAAAGATTTTCCATATATAAGCCAATGTAAAACCAAAGGGCCCCGTGGCGGGCATTTTTTGTCCCAGCACTAAAATTTGAACAATCTTGGTAGGAGTCCACTAGATGATGCTTCATACCAAATATCAAAGTCCTGGGTCTTGTGGTTTCAGAGTAGAAGATTTTTAAAGCTCTTCCCTATATAAGCCAATGTAAAACCAAAGGGCCCCGGAGCGGGGGCATTTTTGGCCCCAGCACTATAATTTGAACAATCTTGGTAGGGGTCCACTAGATGAAGCTTCATACCAAATATCAAAGACCTGGGTCTTGTGGTTTCAGAGAAGAAGATTTTTAAAGATTTTCCCTATATAAGCCTATGTAAAACCAAAGGGCCCTGGGGCGGGGGCATTTTTGGCCCCAGCACTTTAATTTGAACAATCTTGGTAGGGGTCCACTAGATGAAGCTTCATACCAAATATCAAAGACCTGGGCCTTGTGGTTTCAGAGAAGAAGATTTTTAAAGATTTTCCCTATATAAGCCTATGTAAAACCAAAGGGCCCCAGGGCGGGGGAAATTTTTGGCCCCAGCACTATAATTTGAACAATCTTGGTAGGGGTCCACTAGATGAAGCTTCATACCAAATATCAAAGACCTGGGCCTTGTGGTTTCAGAGAAGAAGATTTTTAAAGATTTTCCCTATATAAGCCTATGTAAAACCAAAGGGCCCCAGGGCGGGGGCATTTTTGGCCCCAGCACTTTAATTTGAACAATCTTGGTAGGGGTCCACTAGATGAAGCTTCATACCAAATATCAAAGACCTGGGCCTTGTGGTTTCAGAGAAGAAGATTTTTAAAGATTTTCCCTATATAAGCCTATGTAAAACCAAAGGGCCTGGTGGCGGCCAGCACTATAATTTGAACAATCTTGGTAGGGGTCCACTAGATGAAGCTTCATACCAATTATCAAAGACCTGGGCCTTGTGGTTTCAGAGAAGAAGATTTTTAAAGATTTTCCCTATATAAGCCTATGTAAAACCAAAGGGCCCCAGGGCGGGGGCATTTTTGGCCCCAGCACTATAATTTGAACAATCTTGGTAGGGGTCCACTAGATGAAGCTTCATACTAAATATCAAAGACCTGGGCCTTGTGGTTTCAGAGAAGAAGATTTTTTAAGTTTTTGGTGAAAAAAATCTATTTTTGGCTCCTGTGACCTAGATGTGCAATGGACCGGAACCATTTGAACAACTTTGAAAGGGGACCACCTAAGGATCATTCCTGTGAAGTTTGGTCAAAATCCGATCAGTGGTTTAGGAGGAGATGTCGTTTAAAGAAATTGTTTACGCACGCACGGACGCACGGACGCACGCACGACGGACGACAGACAAAAAGTGATCCCAAAAGCTCACCTCGTCACTACGTGACGGTGAGCTAAAAATAGTAAGTTTCAAATTTTAATAGGTATAAGGCATTCAATGCATGGTCAAAATAAGTGTGTGTGTGTTTTTTTTTTTCAAATACTGACAGTTTTTGTACAATACCATTTTTGTGCCCATTGTCTTGCTGATTTTATCAATCGCAAATCTCAATCGGCCAATTCAGCTTTTCTTTTCCCCAAGTAATTTTCCTTCGTAGAGGCATCCATTTTGCCACTTATACCGAAAATTATATGTAAAATGAACCATGACTGGACTACTTTCCTATTCATTAGCCATTGATTCGAAAAACGTACGGAATTCGCCCAGGGTCGTAAGGTCGTAATTTAGACATGAAAATAGTAAGCCTTACAACAAATTCGTAATGGTAGGCAAGTCTGCATCATTTACAAGAAAGTACATGCCCAAATTCCAAGTTGGAAAGGTCCACTTCAGACACTTATGAATGGATAGGTTAAGCATAAACCTAACACTAACCTTATTAGCTTCTGCTTCCTTCTCTGCTTTATAGAAGTTTGCATCCGATTTGGCTTTCTCTCTTGCTAAATGTGTCAAATCTGAAATGACATACAGTGAAACTTAAGAGGAATGGGAACAGATTTTTTCCGCCAGTTTTCAAAGGGAGACAACTTTCGGAACTTCCTGTTGGCTTTTCCATTAGCTCTTTCCCACAGAAAAAAGGGGTCAGCTCTTAAAGGAAAGAATTTGCTCCTTTGGAGCAAATTCTTTCCTTTAAGAAGTGACCCCTATTGACATGGGAGACAAAAATACTTTTGCAGGAGTTGCCTTCCCTGAAGGTGTCCCTATTCCTCTTAAGCGACTTGATCCCCAACAGCTGATTCCAACTCATATTTTGGGTCCCTAGGGCATTCTTTCATTAGCCCCTGATAACAGTTCTTGAGTCTCTAGAGAATTCTTTCCATAGATCCAGATAACAAAGATACCGTAAAAATCCTAAAAATTCGGACACAATTAGGACTTGCTTTAATTCTCCTAAAATTTTAACAATATCGTTTTACAAACAATCCAGCAAGGATTCCACAAGGTGCAGACAGAATGGCAAACAGTGTAGACCCTGATCAGACTGCTTCTTCAGAAGCAGTTTGATCTGGGTCTGCACTGCTTGCACAGGCCTATCTGTCCCAATACTTAGGATGATTACGATATGGCATTACCATAAAAATCCTAAAAATTCCAACACCTTGAAGACTTTCTGTAATGCTCCTAAAATTTTAACAAATTTGTTTCATGATGCAGCAAGGAGTCCAAAAGGTGCAGATGGAATGGCAAACAGTATGGACCTTGATCAGACTGCTCCTGGGAGCAGTTTGATCTGGTCTGCACTGCTTGCACAGGCCTATCTGTCCCAATACTTAGGATCATTACGGTATAGGCAGTACCATAAAAATCCTAAAAATTCGGACACCTTGACGACTTGCTGTAATGCTCCTAAAACAAATTTGTTTCATGATCCTAAAGAAGTCCAAAAGGTAAAGATGGCATGGCAAAGGGTGCAGACCCTGATCAGACTGCTCCTTCCAGAGCAGTCTGATCTGGGTCTGTACTGCTTGCACAGGCCTATCTGTCCCAATACTTAGGATCATGACGGTATACGGTAAACATTACCTTAAAAATCCTAAAAATTTGGACACCTTGAGGACTTTCTGTAATGCTCCTAAAATTTTAACAAATTTGTTTCATAAGGCAGTACTGAGTTCAAAAGGTGCAGATGGAATGTAAAATGGTGTAGACCCTGATCAGACTGCTCCTTCTGGAGCAGTCTGCTCTGGGTCTGCACTGTTTGCTTAGGCCTATCTGTCCCAATACTTAGGATCATTACAGTGTTTTGAGTTTTATTTATTTTATCTTGAAAATGTATGTAGATGCATCTCATTCTCAGGAACAAATTCTTTCCTTTAACAGTAAAACCCCTACTGACATGGGAGCCAAATGTGTTTGCAGGAGTTGCCTACCCTAAAGGTGAACCCACTCCCCATAAGAATATAATTTTTTCTTATATAATTACATGGCTAACTCCGCCACATTTTAACTAATTCCTCCACAATTTAAGTACTATAGGTCTATGATGCTTTACGTATACTGCATCTTGAAAGTTGAGTGAGTGAGTGTTTGAGTTTTACGTCCCACCAACAGCTGGGGTCATATGGAGATGGGACCTCGGTTTAAAGACTCATCCGAAAGTCTGGAGAAGCCCGGGATCGATCCTGTGATCCCTGGTTAACAAGGCGAGTAGCATAACCACTGCACCACAGAGGCTTCTGATCTTGAAAGTTGAAAGAGTGAAATGGGTAGCTCAATGAAACAGACATTTGAACATTAAGCTGGTAGTTGTAAATTTTGTTCTCTCACTGCTATATGTTTGTATGTGTTGAGGTTTTATGTCCCGGTCAACACTATTAAGTATTTTGGCCATTTTGGAGATGTCGCTTCTGATGAAATGACTCAAGCCCTACCATCCAAAGAAACCTCTAGGGTTTAGAGGCAGTCTGATTCTCACCACTTATACTGGGCAGACTTTGTCCTTTTAAGCAGTTTACCAGTACTCAAAAGTTTGTTCGGTTTCAGCTCTGCCCGGGAACACCATGCGGCCAAATCTATTTCTCCAAGGCTCTCTCACTGATATGTGAGTGAGTTTTAGTTTTACGTCTCTCACTGATATAAAATTATAATTTTGTCACCTTCTATTTCTGACATTCTCTTCTCAGACTCTTTCTCCATAACTTTCTGTTCCCACTGGATCTTGGCCACTGATGCCTGTTTTTCTGCCTCTGTAATATAATGTTATTAATCAAGTAATTTCCTATTGGCCCAGATAATGGTCCGAGGTCTGCTGAATTGGCCCGAGGCCAAAGGCCCGAGGCCTTTGGCCTCGGGCCAATGCAGCTGACCGAGGACCTGTAACTGGGTCTATACGAAATTTATTGATTAATGACAATTTTATTAATTGTCACAATTAAAAAACAAAAAATTGATTTTTTGACCTCACTTGACCTCAGTTAATATTGGTTGACCTAGTGTTAATACGGATGACCTCCAACTAATACAGGATAGTCAATTAATAATGTTCAATAAAAATACTTGTCATATAAATGTTACTGTTATTTAGTGGAGGCCACTGATGCCTTTTTTCTGCCTCTGTAATGTTCAGTAACAATACTTATCATATAATGTCAGTTATTTAGTGGAGGCCACTGGCACCTGTTTTTTTTGTTTTATTTTTTTTTTGCCTCTGTAATGATCTTGGCCACTGATGCCTGATTTTTTGCCTCTGTAATGTTCAATAACAATCATTATCATATAAAATAGCTGTTATTTAGGGGAAGCCACTGATGCCTATTTTTCTGCCTCTGTAATGTCCAATAACAATCATTATCATATAATATAGCTGTTATTTAGTGGAAGCTACTGGTGCATGTTTTTCTGCCTCTGTAATGTTCAATAACAATAATTATCATATAATGTTACTGTTATTTAGTGGAGGCCACTGATGCATGTTTTTCTGCCTCTGTTATGTTCAATAACAATAATTAAGCCAGCGCACGACAAAACCTACAGTAAGACATGTGCGCCCATCGAAGCCTCAGATCAGCCTGCCCATCCATATAGTCTTACCAGAGATAACTCTTGCTGCATGAAGGAGCATTGGGCTCTTAGCTATCCTTAAGAGCGCACAATGAAGACTCTGATCAGACTGTGTGAATGCACAGGCCGATCTGAGTCTTCAATGGGCGAACATGTCTTATTGTAGGTTTTGCCATGTGCTGGCTCAATTATCATATAATGTTACTGTTATTTAGTGGAGGCCACTGATGCCTGTTTTTCTGCCCCGTAATGTTCAATAACAATAATTATCATATAATGTAGCTGTTATTTAGTGGAGGCCCCTGATGCCTGTGTTTTCTGCCTCTGTAATGTTCAATAACAAAGTCGCTATTATCTCAGTGGAGGCCACTGATGCATGTTTATCTGCCTCTGTAATGTTCAATAACAAGAATTGTCATATGATGTTACTGTTATTTAGTGGAGGCCCCTGATGCCTGTTTTTCTGCCTCTGTAATGTTCAATAACAATAATTGTCATATAATGTTAGTTATTTAGTGGAGCAACTCATGCCTATTTTCTGCCTCTGCAATGTTCAATAACAATAATTATCATATAATGTTACTGTTATTTAGTGGAGGCCACTGATGTCTGTTTTTCTGCCAGTGTAATGGTCAATAACAATAATTGTCATATGATGTTACTGATATTTAGTGGAGGTCAGTGATGCCTGTTTTTCTGCTTCTGTAATGTTCAATAACAATAATTGTCAAATAATGTTAGTTATTTAGTGGAGCAACCGATGCTTGTTTTTTTGCCTCTGTAATGTTCAATAACAATAATTATCATATAATGTTACTGTTATTTAGTGGAGGCCAATGATGCCTGTTTTTCTTCCAGTGTCATGGTCAATAACAATAATTGTCATATGATGTAACTGTTATTTAGTGGAGGTTGCTGATGCCTGTTTTTCTGTCTCTGTAATGTTCAATAACAATAATTATCATATGATGTTACTGTTATTTAGTGGAGGCCCATGATGCCTGTTTTTCTGTCTCTGTAATGTTCAATAACAATAATTGTCATATGATGTTACTGTTATTTAGTGGAGGCCCCTGATGCCTGTTTTTCTGCCTCTGTAATGTTCAATAACAAAGTCGCTATTATCTCAGTGGAGGCCACTGATGCCTATTTTTCTGCATCTGCTGTTATTTAGTGGAGGCCACTGATGCCTGTTTTTCTGCCTCTGTAATGTTCAATAACAATAATTATCATATAATGTTACTGTTATTTAGTGGAGGCCACTGATGCCTGTTTTTCTTCCAGTTAATGGTCAATAACAATAATTGTCATATAATGTTACTGTTATTTAGTGGAGGCCACTGATGCATCTTATCAGCCTCTGTAATGTTCAGTAACAAGCATTGTCATATGATATTATCGGCCCCCGCCCATCGGGGCTTGAAGAAATAAATGGGCTGCATGATGCCTCCACGCAGAGCTGAATTCAGCCGCACACGAGTACTGGTAAACCACTTTGAAGAGCTAAGCCTTCCCAGGCAAAGAGGTACAAGTCGGACCATCCATGCTTATAAACCCTATTGTTTCATTGGCCGACAGGGCTTGAGATGTCATTTCATCTCAATGTCGGGTAGAAGTCCCACAAAATTGGAAGCAACGTCTCCAAAATGACCTATATAGTGTTGACAGGGACGCTAAACATCAAATCAAATATATAATTTTTCTGTTATTTAGTGGAGACCACTGATGCATGTTTTTCTGAATCTGTAATGTTCAATAACAAGAATTGTCATATGATGTTACTGTTATTTAGTGGAGGCCCCTGATGCCTGTTTTTCTGCCTCTGTAATGTTCAATAACAATAATTGTCATATAATGTTAGTTATTTAGTGGAGCAACTCATGCCTATTTTCTGCCTCTGCAATGTTCAATAACAATAATTATCATATAATGTTACTGTTATTTAGTGGAGGCCACTGATGTCTGTTTTTCTGCCAGTGTAATGGTCAATAACAATAATTGTCATATGATGTTACTGATATTTAGTGGAGGTCAGTGATGCCTGTTTTTCTGCTTCTGTAATGTTCAATAACAATAATTGTCAAATAATGTTAGTTATTTAGTGGAGCAACCGATGCTTGTTTTTTTGCCTCTGTAATGTTCAATAACAATAATTATCATATAATGTTACTGTTATTTAGTGGAGGCCAATGATGCCTGTTTTTCTTCCAGTGTCATGGTCAATAACAATAATTGTCATATGATGTAACTGTTATTTAGTGGAGGTTGCTGATGCCTGTTTTTCTGTCTCTGTAATGTTCAATAACAATAATTATCATATGATGTTACTGTTATTTAGTGGAGGCCCATGATGCCTGTTTTTCTGTCTCTGTAATGTTCAATAACAATAATTGTCATATGATGTTACTGTTATTTAGTGGAGGCCCCTGATGCCTGTTTTTCTGCCTCTGTAATGTTCAATAACAAAGTCGCTATTATCTCAGTGGAGGCCACTGATGCCTATTTTTCTGCATCTGCTGTTATTTAGTGGAGGCCACTGATGCCTGTTTTTCTGCCTCTGTAATGTTCAATAACAATAATTATCATATAATGTTACTGTTATTTAGTGGAGGCCACTGATGCCTGTTTTTCTTCCAGTTAATGGTCAATAACAATAATTGTCATATAATGTTACTGTTATTTAGTGGAGGCCACTGATGCATCTTATCAGCCTCTGTAATGTTCAGTAACAAGCATTGTCATATGATATTATCGGCCCCCGCCCATCGGGGCTTGAAGAAATAAATGGGCTGCATGATGCCTCCACGCAGAGCTGAATTCAGCCGCACACGAGTACTGGTAAACCACTTTGAAGAGCTAAGCCTTCCCAGGCAAAGAGGTACAAGTCGGACCATCCATGCTTATAAACCCTATTGTTTCATTGGCCGACAGGGCTTGAGATGTCATTTCATCTCAATGTCGGGTAGAAGTCCCACAAAATTGGAAGCAACGTCTCCAAAATGACCTATATAGTGTTGACAGGGACGCTAAACATCAAATCAAATATATAATTTTTCTGTTATTTAGTGGAGACCACTGATGCATGTTTTTCTGAATCTGTAATGTTCAATAACAAGAATTGTCATATGATGTTACTGTTATTTAGTGGAGGCCCCTGATGCCTGTTTTTCTGCCTCTGTAATGTTCAATAACAATAATTGTCATATAATGTTAGTTATTTAGTGGAGCAACTCATGCCTATTTTCTGCCTCTGCAATGTTCAATAACAATAATTATCAAATAATGTTACTGTTATTTAGTGGAGGCCACTGATGCCTGTTTTTCTGCCAGTGTAATGGTCAATAACAATAATTGTCATATGATGTTACTGATATTTAGCGGAGGTCAGTGATGCCTGTTTTTCTGCCTCTGTAATGTTCAATAACAATAATTGTCAAATAATGTTAGTTATTTAGTGGAGCAACCGATGCCTGTTTTTTTGCCTCTGTAATGTTCAATAACAATAATTATCATATAATGTTACTGTTATTTAGCGGAGGCCACTGATGCCTGTTTTTCTTCCAGTGTAATGGTCAATAACAATAATTGTCATATGATGTAACTGTTATTTAGTGGAGGTTGCTGATGCCTGTTTTTCTGTCTCTGTAATGTTCAATAACAATAATTGTCATATGATGTTACTGTTATTTAGTGGAGGCCCATGATGCCTGTTTTTCTGTCTCTGTAATGTTCAATAACAATAATTGTCATATGATGTTACTGTTATTTAGTGGAGGCCCCTGATGCCTGTTTTTCTGCCTCTGTAATGGTCAATAATAAAGTCGCTATTATCTCAGTGGAGACCACTGATGCATGTTTATCTGCCTCTGTAATGTTCAATAACAAAGTCGCTATTATCTCAGTGGAGGCCACTGATGCCTATTTTTCTGCATCTGCTGTTATTTAGTGGAGGCCACTGATGCCTGTTTTTCTGCCTCTGTAATGTTCAATAACAATAATTATCATATAATGTTACTGTTATTTAGTGGAGGCCACTGATGCCTGTTTTTCTTCCAGTGTAATGGTCAATAACAATAATTGTCATTATCCCGTTTTTTGAAGAAAAGTGGGGATATTGTTATCGCCTCCGTCCGTCCGTCTGTCTGTCTGTCCGGCTATCTCCTCCTATACCGTTCATTGGAATTCAACCAAATTTGGTGTGTGAGTTACTTACATGAATGGCTTCTGCAAGAGCACATTAATTTTTGGACCAGCCCCTCGGGGGTCCCTGGAAGAGGTCAAAACGTGGGGATTTGCGATGGCGCGCCACCGACTGCGCGATCTAGTATAATGTTACTGTTATTTAGTGGAGGCCACTGATGCATCTTATCAGCCTCTGTAATGTTCAGTAACAAGCATTGTCATATGATATTATCGGCCCCCGCCCATCGGGGCTTGAAGAAATAAATGGGCTGCATGATGCCTCCACGCAGAGCTGAATTCAGCCGCACACGAGTACTGGTAAACCACTTTGAAGAGCTAAGCCTTCCCAGGCAAAGAGGTACAGGTCGGACCATCCATGCTTATAAACCCTATTGTTTCATTGGGCGACAGGGCTTGAGATGTCATTTCATCTCAATGTCGGGTAAAAGTCCCACAAAATTGGAAGCAACGTCTCCAAAATGACCTATATAGTGTTGACGGGGACATTAAACATCAAATCAAACAAATATATAATTTTTCTGTTATTTAGTGGAGACCACTGATGCATGTTTTTCTGAATCTGTTTGTTAATTTAGGTGATTCTGGGGCTCAAAAAGGAAGGGGGGGGGGGTTTCAGACATGAAAAAAGAAGTATCTGAGTGGGAAAGGGTTAAGATACAAACAAAATCAGGCTATTTTCCTGCTCAGATCAGCACAGATTGTCATTTATCCTGCTCATAAATTTATGAGCAGGACACATTTCATGCTCAAGTGTGTGTGTGTGTGAATTCGGGTTTAACGTCGCTTTCAACAATTTTTCAGTCATATCACGACGGTGTCTGGTTGCGACAGGGAGCTCAATGCTCACGTTTATAGTGCTGCCTCACTGAAGTATCATGTCCCAGACACATTACATGATACCACACCCAGTCACATTATCCTGACACTGGATCGACCAGTCCTAGCTCTACCCTGTAAATCTGAGTGCCAAACGAGGAGCAGCTAGTACCATTTTTAACGACTTTGGTATGTCGCGGCCTGGGATCGAACCCGAGACCTCCCGTTCCCCGGAGCGGACACTCTACCAACTGAGCTATCGGGGCCGGTTTCATGCTCAAGTGAGTTGAACATAAAATGTTTTTATAACCTGGGGCCCATAAGTCATGCAAAAATCTCAATGGACCCGAGGGTCTTTGTATCAGCCATGGTAAATAATTTGTTTGTTTGATTTGAGGTTTAACGTCCCCGTCAACACTGTAAAGGTCATTTTGGAGACGTAGCTTCCAATATTGTGGGACTTTTACCCGACACTGAGATGAAATGACATCTCAAGCCCTGTCGCCCAATGAAACCAATAGGGTTTATTAGCATGGACGGTCCGCCTCGCACCACGGTTCCTGGACAGGCTTAGATCCTCTAAGCAGTTTTCCAGTACTAGTGTGCGGGCCGGATTCAGCTATGCGTGGAAGCAGCATGCAGCCCATATATTTCTTCAAGCCCCTATAAGCGGGGGCCGCCATGGTAAATGAGCCATCCATTTTCAAGTCACTTAAGTTTAACTGTACAAATAAGATTACCTATGATGGCCTTTTTCCTTTCTGTCTCTGCTTCTTTCTCCACAACCTTCTGTTTCTGAGTGGCTATCAAAAGTTTTGTTTTTTCTGCCTCCCTGAAAAATGGGGTACTTTTAGAGGACAACTCTATTCAGAACTGTAACGTTTTTTTGTTTGTTTGAATTGGAGTTTAAAGGCCCAATCAACACTATTTAGGTCATTTTTGAGCCGGTCAGTTTACCTATCTACACTTTTTCTGGGCAGGCTTATAAGTAAGCATTTAACCAGTACAGTGCACATTCTTTCGCCAGAAACTGACAACTGCCCTTCTTGAATCAGCGGAAGGGAGAGACCAATCTCCACGAAAGAATATTGCCGACCATGGCAGGTGTCGAACCCGTGTCCTGTTCACCAGTCAGACACGCATCCGACTAAGCTACCGAGGCCGGCAGAACTGTAAAGAAAATGACTGTAAAGCAATGGACCAGTCACTTCCCTTACTCTGTTGTTTTCATGGTAAACCAGCGTACCTTACCTAGGTTTTGCCTACAGGGGATTCCTGTAAAAATGTATTCTGTGTGAGAGAATCCAATGATGCCAATACAGGATCAGGTTGTGGCATATACAGTCTTAGAAACCATCTACCCTATGTTTTAAGGCCAGAACTCTGCCGCAGACTATGTCACACTTGTGGGGTACAAAGTCACCAAACCATGAAATCTAGATCAAGTTCAAACATTGATGCTTGCATACTAAAATGCCACTAGAAATGTTTTCAGAGGAAAACAATGTCCCTCCACCATAAATATATCTTAAACACCAATTTGACTTTAATGACGGTTAAAATCACCAAAATGTAGGCTGCAAACAAGCCACTTTTGGTCCAAAACTGACAGTTTTCACGGGAGCCTGTGACCTTAAAAAAACAAGTCGTTAAAAAGCTCAGATCACCAGACAAATTTAGTCGCCTGTAAATAAATAGTGTACTGATTTTGACCAACATTAATAAATTCTTAATGGTTTGTGTGTGTGTGTGTGGGGGGGGGGGGGATTGGGAGCTGTGACCTTCAAAAAAATGTCAAGGTCACCAAAATCTAATCAAATCTGTGACAAGCCTTTTTTGTCCCAAAATCAACTGTTTTTGGGGCCTATGACCTTCAAGGTCACCAAATTGTAATCAAATCTGCATCATGTTGTAATGATATAAAATTAATCAATTTGTTAATGAGATAGAGTGCAGACAAGCCATTTTTGGCCAAAAGATGTTTTTGGTTGCTCTGACCTTGAAAATGAGGTCAAGGTCACCAAAATCTAATCAAAACTGCTGTATGTTGTAATGATATATTGTACCAAGTTTGACCAAAATTAATCAATTCTTTAATGAGATAGAGTGCAGACAAGCCATTTTTGGCCAAAAAATGACTTTTTGGGTTGCTGTGACCTTGAAAATGAGGTCAAGGTCATCTTGACCTAATGAGTAATCCCCCCCCATCCTGGTGATGTGTCTATGCAAGTTTGGTCAAAATCCATCCATAGGTTCTGGAGATATAGTGCTTCAAACAGGCTATGCCGAAGCCATCGCCGACGCACCATTGATCCACACCAAAAAACAATACGTCCCCCTCCCCTCTGGTGGGGGGGGGGACATAAAAAACAATATGTCCCCCTCTCCTCCGGTGTGGGGACATAATTCCTGGATGCAAGCTTATACCAATACCAAGCTCTTATATTTCTTGAGAAATGAACTTGAAAGCTAGGGCTGACAAAACTGTGTTGAGTGTGTTCATCCCTCTTAAAAAGGAAAATATCCAGTGTTAACTTACATCAGCTCGTAATTCTTTCTGATTTGTTCTGGAATCTTAGGTTTTGTTACTCTCACACCCTGAACTGTCAGTCCAGGAGCATTTACAACTAGGTCTGCCTGCAGGGAGTTCCTCAGGTTCTCATCTATCTGGTCTGCAAAAAAAAAAAAACACGTCTATTTAACCTTTTTAATACCAAATGGAATTTTCCTTCTTATGCACAGCAAGAGTCCATTTCAACATTTAGGGGTGTAAGGTTGTTATTTCATCAAAATTTATTTGGAAAATGCCTGAACTTTCTGCAAATTGTGTAGGCCCTGATGAGATGCCGCGTTCTGCGGCGTCTCATCTGGGCCTGCACTGTTTGCCAAGGTACCCATTTTGGGGTTTCTGGTTCTAAATTGGCTAAATATATTGGTAAAATTTAACCACCAAAAATTGTCAGTTTCCAGATAAAAATCCTGATATTTTTCATATTTCTGTTCAAAACATAGATTAGGGGTACTCGTTAGAACTACCTCAGATCTATATTTTAGAGCAGAAATAAGAAAAATAAGGTTTACCCCTGAAAACTCCAGTTTTACTATTTTAAAGTGGGGTTCAAGGTGATGAAAACACCAATTACACTACAATCAAAATTCTACTATAACCCTCACAATGCTGAATATTTCAATACAGTACAGTCCTCCCCAATTTTCAGCCATTTGTGTGTTTGTTTCTTTGTTTGATTTGAGGTTTAACATCCCCATCAACACTGTATAGGTTATTTTGGAGACGTTGCTTCTAATTTTGTGGGACTTTTACCCGACATTGAGATGAAATGACATATCAAGCCCTGTCGCCCAAAGAAACCAATAGGGTTTATAAGCATGGACAGGTCCGACTCGCACCATTTTGCCTGGGCAAGCTTAGATCCTCTAAGTGGTTTACCAGTACTCGTGTGCGGTCGGTTTCACCTCTGTGTGGAAGCATCATGCAGCCCATCTATTTCTTCAAGCCCCGATAGGCGGGGAACAACCGTTTGTGTGACATGATTTCAACTCTTACTATGGATTCAGAAGCAGAATGAAAAACATTATCAATTCTGATTCAGAGAAGCCAGCTAATGTGGATCTATACTGTTTTCAAAAGAGAATATATGGGTTAAGCATGCTGAGGATTAAGATCGTCCAAAATGAAGACCATTTCCTTATTAACCCTTAATGCCGAGAAAAACTACATCTGAAAATCTTGTCTGCTTATGCCTTCTGCTGAATCTTCTTGCAACCTTTTTAAAAATATTTTTGCATACAGGCAAACAGTGTGGACCCAGATCAGAGTGCTCCTAGAGAAGTAGTCTGATCTGGGTCCACACTGTTTGCAAAATAACCGGCAGACGACAAACAGGCGACAATTGTCGTGACTGGCGTCTTATGGGTTAAGAACAGTTTTCACCAGTTTAAAATAACCTTTTTCTTAATGTTTCATAATCCAATATAAGCCCAGTCCACTAACATGACACTTCTTGGAAGTCTTAACTATTGGTCTTGGTTGATAGTCATTAATTCACCAAATAAGCTAGTATTGTGTCCAGCTAGTTTACTCATAAAAAAAAGAAGCTAGTCCTGTGTTTAACCCTTATCTTGCTGTTCACGACAACCCCTATTTTTGGAAACAGTGTTCTGAAGAAGCCATCTGATCAGGATCTACACTGTTTGGCATTCAGTTTGAGAATGTGTAGCAATAAATTACATCAAGTAATTTGATTGGTTGATATAACGAAATGGGTGTGGCTTAGATGAATATTCAGCAAGAGAAGGGTTAAGATACATGTAGTTTACTCATCAAATTAGCTGGTTCTGTGTATAAAATAGTTTCATCATCATATCAGCTAGTCCCGATTCTAAGAAACATGTAGTTTACTCATCAAATTATGCTGGTTCTGTGTCTAAAATAGTTTCATCATCAAATAACTAGTCCCGAGTCTAAGATACATGTAGTTTACTCATCAAATTATGCTGGTTCTGTGTCTAAAATAGCTTTATCATCATATCAGCTAGTCCAGAGTCTAAGATACATGTAGTTTACTCATCAAATTATGCTGGTTCTGTGTCTATAATATTTTCATCATCAAATAAGCTAGTCCTGAGTCTAAGATACAATAGTAGTTTACTCATCAAATTAGCTGGTTCTGTGTCTAAAATAGTTTCATCATCAAATCAGCTAGTCCCGAGTCTAAGATACATGTAGTTTTCTCAAGATACATGTAGTTTACTCATCAAATTATGCTGGTTCTGTGTCTAAAATAGTTTCATCATCAAATAAGCTAGTCCCGAGTCTATTAAAGATATATGCAGTTTACTCATCAAATTATGCTGGTTCTGTGTCTAAAATAGTTTCATCATCAAATAAGCCTGTTCTGAGTCTAAGATACATGTAGTTTACTCTTCAAATTATGCTGGTTCTGTGTCTATCAAATAAGCTAGTCCCGAGTCTAAAATACATGTATTTTACTCATCAAATTATGCTGGTTCTGTGTCTAAAATAGTTTCATCATCAAATCAGCTAGTCCTGAGTCTAAGATTCAAGTAGTTTACTCATCATCAAATTATGCTGGTTCTGTGTCTAAAATAGTTTCATCATCAAATAAGCTAGTCCTGTGTCTAAAATAGTCATCAAGTACTGTGCCTAAGAGAGTTTAATAATCAAAGCTAGCAATTGTGTCTAAGATAGGTTATTCATCAAATAAGCTTGTCCTGTGCCTAAGATAGTATAATCATCAAACTAGAAATGTGTCCAGATGACACAGATGCCCGCCTCACCACGAAAATCCATGTTGCAACAACAGCTGTCATTGGACATCATAGCTCTACTGCAAAAGTGTCCTACCCATAGATGGGGATATTGCTGATTAAATCTTTGGACAAAAACTATCATCATACCCAATTTGAACCCAATCAATTAAATAGTTTGGAAAAAATGAGCTCTAAGAAACTTTAACATTGAAAATGTTCTAAGTGTGTGACCTTGACCTTGAGGTCATGGGCAGGGTTGGTGGTTTGGCTGAATGAAACTTGGGACCTGTATCTCTCATCATTCCAAATATGAAGCCAATCTATATGGTTTGGAAAATATGAGCCCTAAAACTTTAAAAGCATCATAAGACTAAGTCTTTGACCTTGACCTTGTTTGTTTGTTTGTTTTGGAGTTTTACGGTCCAGTCAACACTAGTTAGGTCATTTTTGAGCCGGTCAGTTTACCTATCAACACTTTCCTGGGCAGGCTTATACGTAAGCGGTTAACCAGTACAGTGCACATTCTTTCGCCAGAAACTGACAACTGCCCTTCTTGAATCAGTGGAAGGGAGAGAATAACCGTAGAAAAGATTTCATGATCAATCTCCACGAAAGAATGTTGCCGACCCCGGCGGGAGTCGAACCCGCGTCCTCCTGATCACCAGTCAGACGCGCATCCGACTGAGCCACTGAGGCTGGCGACCTTGACCTTGAGGTCAGGGGTGAGGGTATATTCAACTTTGGACCTGTAACTATCATCATACCAAATATGAAGCAAATCCATATGGTTTGGTGAGTATGAGCTCTTAATAAAAAAAAAATCTTTGTCTGTGACCTTGACCTTTTGGCCATGTGCATGGGTGAGGGGGGGGGGGGTATTGGACCAGTATCAACCATCATACCAAATATAAATTTAATTCATCATACGATTTGGAAAATATAAACTCTTAAAATATCTAATTAAAAGTTTCTAAGTCTGTGACCTTGACCTTGAGCTCATGGGCAAGGGTGGGGGTATTGCTGAATAAAATGGACAGGTATCTAACATCATACCAAATATAAACTCAATCCATCATACGATGTGGAAAATATCAACTCTTAAAATATCTAATTAAAAATTTCTAAGTCTGTGACCTTGACCTTGAAGCCATAGGCATGAGTGGTTGTATTGCCAAATAAACATCTATCATCATAGCAAATATAAGCCAAATCCATAATATGGTTTGGAAAATTTGAGCTCTTTAAAATCTTTAACATTAAAATTGTCTAAGTCTGTGACCTTGACCTTGAGGTCATAGGCATGGATGCAGGTATCGCTGAATAAAACTTTGGACCTACATCTATAATCATACCAAATATGAACCAATTCCATCAAATGGTTTGGAAAATATGAGTTCTAAAATGTTCAGGGTCTACCCGTTACAAAAAACCTTAACCCCAGTCTTTAACATTGATAATTTCTGGTTCGGGTCATATGTGAGACGCCAAGTTCTGCGACGGCAGCTGATTAACGATCAGCTCGATATGAGTGAAATAATCTTGAAAGGGCCGTAAAACCAACCCCCCCCCCCCCAAAAAAAAACATTGATAATTTCTAAGTCTGTGACTTTGACCTTGAGGTCACAGGCATGGGTGGGGGTATCACTTAATAAAACTTTGGACCTATATCTATCACCATACCAAATATGAACCAGTTCAATCAAATGGTTAGGATAATATGAGTTCTAAAAGTTCAGGCTCTACCTGTTACAAAAACCTTAACCTGAGGTTACAGGATCATGTTCGTTCGTACGTACGTACGTACTCACACACATACAGACAGATGTACACATGTATGCATATACGGAAAAACGAAAAACTATATGCCCCCGGCATCATGCCAATGGCGGGGGCATAAAAAGTTAGCCCTGTATCTAAGATAGTTTACTCATAAAATAAGCTTGTCCTGTGCCTAAGATAGTTTACTCATCAAAAAGCTAGCCTTGTGTCTAAGATAGTTATTTCATCTAATAAGCTTGTCCGGTGCCAAAGGTAGTTTACTCATCAAAAAGCTAGCCTAAGACTAGTATTCTTACGTGTCTAAGATAGTTTACTCATCAAATAAGGTTGTACTGGGTCTAGATTACAATTTGCTCACCAAATAACCCCATCCTGTCTCTAAGATAGTTTACTCACCAAATAAGCTAGTAATATGTCAAAAATAGTTCAGCTAGACCTGTGTGTCAGAGAATTACCGTCTTACCATATGAATTCCAACAGACAGCCCTGAGCAAACAATGTAGACCCAGATGAGATGCCACAGAAAACAGCGGATAGTAAATTGTACACCACAACCTCATTATAACACCGTTCGTTATAACATGGTTTTGGATATTACACGGTTTCAAGACGGATCCCAAAAATGTATAGATTATATAGAAAAATGACCATAAATGGTCATTTTTCTATAATATAATTATAACCTATACATTTTTGTTTTGATATAATACAATTGTTTAACTAAGACGGTTCTGCTTTGACTCCATTAATAGTGTTATAAATAAAGAGGTTGTGGTGTATTTGTTCAACTTCTAGATTGAGTTTAGGAGTCCTACTGTAGTCACCAAAAAATTAAGTTCTCTGCTTAACCTTTGACCTGCTGAATATTTAAATCTGCCACACCCACTACCGATTATCAAGCAATCAGATTACTTGATGCAAATTATTGCAACAAATTCATAAACTGAATGAAAAACAATGAAGATCCTGATCAGATGGCTTCTTCAGAAGCCATCTGATCTGGATCTTCATTGTTTAACAGATACGACATCCGGGCTCAGCAGGACAAGGGTTAAGATAATTTAGTTTATATTAATTTATTTTAGTTCGATTGCGATGGAAGCTTCAAGCTTATTTAGTCACTCTCGAACACTCATTCCGGATGTTTTCAAACGCGCGCGAGAGAGAGACAGTGACTGTTACACCACTGCTACCCATTTACACCTGGGTGGAGTGAGGCAGTGTCATTACTTGTCTTGCCCAAGGATACACCTTAATACCGGGTGCCGGATTTGAACGCACAACTTCTCGATCATGAGTTGAACACGCTAATCACTGCGCTATCGAGGCTAACGATATTAGAGTTAAGATAATTTACTCACCAAAAAGGTCAATATAAACTTCTTGTAGGTTATGGACGCTACAGAACTGGTTCAGCTCATGGTGTATCTTGTTATAGATGAGGGTTTTATCTTGGTCCGCAGAGTAGTTCTTCACAATCTCGTGGACTGCATTCACATCTAAATTGTTCATCAAATAACCTCATCCAGTGTCTAAGGTAGTTTACTCACCAAATAAGCTAGTCCTATGTCAAAAATAGTTCAGCTAGACCTGTGTGTCAGAGAATTACTGTCTTACAGCCCTGAGCAAACAGTGTAGACCCAGATGAGATGTCAAAGAAAACAGCGGATAGTAAATTGTACACCACAACCTCATTATAACATGGTTTATGGATATTACACGGTTTCAAGATGGATCCCAAAAATGTATAGATTATATGGAAAAATGACCATAAATGGTCATTTTTGTATATTACCTATAAATTTTTGTTTGGAAATAACACGGTTGTTTAACTAACTGGACCCCATTAATAGTGTTTAAAAGAGGTTGTGGTGTATTTGTTCAACTTCTAGAGAGCGAGTTTAGGAGTCCTACTGTAGTCACCAAAAAATTAAGTTCTCTGCTTAACCTTTGACCTGCTGAATATTTAAATACGCCACACCCACTACTGATGATCAACCAATTAGATTACTTGATGCAAGTTACTGCAACAAATTAATAAACTGAATGGCAAACAATGAAGATCCTGATCAGATGGCTTCTGAAGAAGCCATCTGATCTGGATCTAAATTGTTTGAAAAATAAGGCATATCCAGGCTCAGCAGAACAAGAGTTAAGATAATTTACTCACCAAAAAGGTCAATATAAACTTCTTGTAGGTTATGGACGCTACAGAACTGGTTCAGCTCATGGTGTATCTTGTTATATATGAGGGTTTTATCATAGTCCGCGGTGTAGTTCTTCACAATCTCATGGACTGCATTCACATCTAATTTGTTCACAACTTCAACACGGTCAAAATATATGATCACTCCACCACTGTAACAGAGTGAAACTTGGATTCCATATAACAAGAGGGCCATGATGGCCCTGGATCGCTCACCTGACCCATATGATAGAGTAACAAGTGGGCCTCGGGGAGGGCCATTATTGACCCCAGGACTACAATGTGCATAATGTTGAGGGAGGTCTTAAAAGGTGAAGCTTCATACCAAATATCAACAAAGCCTATAATTTGAACAATCTTGGCAAAGGTCCACTAGATGAAGCTACACACCAAATATCAAAGACCTGGACCTTCGGGTTTCAGAGAAGATTTTTTAAATATATTCCCTACATTAGCCTATGTAAAACCAAATGGCCCCAGGGCGGGGGCATTTTTGGCCTCAGGGCTATAATTTAAACAATCTTGATAGAGGTCCCCTAGATGAAGCTTCACACCAAATATCAAAGACCTAGGCCTTGCTGTTTCAGAGATGAAGATTTTCAAAGATAATCTCTATATATAAGTCTATGTAAAACCAAAGGACCCCAGGGCAAGGGCTATAATTTGAAAATCTTGGAAGAGGTCCACTAGATGAAGCTCCATACCAAATATCAGAGACATGGGCCTTGTGGTTTCAGCGAAGAAGATTTTTAAAGATTTCCCTATATAAGTCTATGCAATACCAAAGGGTCTCGGGGCAGGGGCATTTTTGGCCCCACGGCTATAATTTGAACAATTTTGGTAGAGGTCCACTAGATGAAGCCTCATACCAAATATCAAAGACCGAGGCCTTTTGAATTCAGAGAAAAAGATTTTTCAAGCTTTTCCCTATATAAGTCAATGTAAAACCAAAGGGTCATGGAGCTGGAGCATTTTTGGCCCCAGGGCTATAATTTGAACAATCTTGATAGGGGTCTTCTAGGTGAAGCTTCAAACCACATACCAAAGACCTGGGACTTGTGGTTTCAGAGAAGAAGATTTTTAAAGATTTTCCCTATATAAGCCATGTAAAACCAAAGGGCCTCAGAGCGAGGGCATTTCAGGCCCCAGCACTATAATTTGAACAATCTTGGTAGGGGTCCACTAGGTGAAGCTTCATACCAAATATCAAAGACCTGGGCCTAGCGGTTTCAGAGAAGAAGATTTTTAAAGATTTTCCCTATATATGCCAATGTTAAACCAAAAGGCCCCTGGGCGGGGGCATTTTTGGCCCCAGCACAATAATTTGAACAATCTTGGTAGGGGTCCACTAGATAAAGCTTCATACCAAATATCAAAAACATGGCCCTTACGGTTTCAGAGAAGAAAATTTTTAAAGATTTTCCCTTTATAAGCCTATGAAAAACCAAAGGGCCCCAGGGCAGGGGGCATTTTTGGCCCCAGCACTATTATTTGAACAATCTTGGTAGGGGTCCACAAGATGAAGCCTCATACCAAATATCAAAGACCTGGCCTTGCTGTTTCAGAGAAGAAGATTTTTAAAGATTTTCCATATATAAGCCCATGTTAAACCAAAGGGCCCCGGAGCAGGCATTTTTGGCCCCAGGGCTATAATTTGAACAATCTTGGTAGGGGTCCACTAGGTGAAGCTTCATACCAAATATCAAAGACCTAGGTCTTGCGGTTTCAGAGAAGAAGATTTTTAAAGATTTTCCCTATATAAGCCCATATAAAACCAAAGGGCCCCCGAGCAGGGGGGGGGGGGGACCTTGGCCTTGTGGGGTGAAGCTTCATACCAAATATCAAAGACATGGGCCTTACGGTTTCAGAGCAGAATTTTTTTTAAATATTTCCCCTATATAAGCCCATGTAAAACCAAAGGGCCCCGGAGCGGGGGCATATTTGACCCCAGCATTATAATTTGAACAATCTTGGTAGGGGTCCACTAGATGAAGCTTCATACCAATTATCAAGGACCTAGGCCTTGGGATTTCTGAGAAGAAGATTTTTAAAGATTTTCCCTATATAAGCCCATGTAAAACCAAAGGGCCCCGGGGCAGGGGAATTTTTGGCTCCAGGACTATAATTTGAACAATCTTGGTAGGGGTCCCCTAGCTGAAGCTTCATACCAAATATCAAAGACCTGGGCCTTACGGTTTCAGAGAAGAAGATTTTTAAAGCTCTTCCCTATATATGCCCATGTAAAACAAAAGGGCCCTGGAGCGGGGGCATTTTTGGCCCCAGTACTATAATTTGAACAATCTTGGTAGGGGTCCACTAGATGAAGCTTCATACCAAATATCAAAGACCTGGGCCTTGTGGTTTCAGAGAAGAAGATTTTTAAAGATTTTCCCTATATTAGCCCATGTAAAACCAAAGGGCCCCGGAGCGGGGGCATTTTTGGCCCCAGCACTATAATTTGAACAATCTTGGTAGGGGTCCACCAGATGAAGATTCATACCAAATATCAAAGACCTGGGCCTTGTGGTTTTAGAGAAGAAGATTTTTAAGTTTTTGGTGAAAAAAATCTATTTTTAGCTCCTATGACCTAGATGTGCAACGGACCGGAACAATTTGAACAACTTTGAAAGGGGACCACCTAAGGATCATTCCTGTGAAGTTTGGTCAAAATCCGATCAGTGGTTTAGGAGGAGATGTCGTTTAAAGAATTGTTTACGGACGGACGGACACACGGACGACGGACGAAAAGTGATCCTAAAAGCTCACCTCGTCACTACGTGACGGTGAGCTAAAAATGAAGAGGGGAACAGAACTTACAAGAAATCCGCCAAAGGCTATGTCACAAAGGTGACTGTCATTCTTGATTTTGTTTGTTTGTTTTGGAGTTCAGCGGCCCATTCAACACTATTTTAAGTCATTCATGAGCTGGTCAGTTAACCTATCCACACTTTTCCTGGGCGGGCTTATACAAAAGCAGTTAACCAGTACAGTGCATGTTCTTTCTTCATAAACTGACAACTGCTCTTCTTGAATCAGCGGAAGGGAGAACTGACTTTCTTGAGAAATGGGAAAACAAATCGATGGATGAAAAGTCAGAAAACCACATCTCCTTTATTGTGCCATGCTTAAAGCAGGTGAGACAAACAGACCTGTTTAACCAGGGGCCAGTTGTTCAAAGCATTATTAGCTTAACGAGCTCGTTAGTGGTCATATTGTTAAGTGTTCTAGCAAGTTTAATAATTAAAATGTTGGTATTTTTGCTGAAAAAATATTAGGATATTTGCCATTTAATGATACGTTAACTAACGACCTCGTTAGTTTTGAACAACTGGCCCCATGAAGTCAGATCAGCCTATACATGTGCAGTTGGATCAGTCTTTTCTGTTAACCCTTTGTATACCAGTGGACTCTTCCATTGCTATATGTTGGATAAGTCCATTTGTCATGCAATGGGTGTCAGGCCTAATTTTTTGTTTTTATTCTATTTTTGAGGAAAAATTCTGTTAGCAAATAGTGCAGGCCCTGATCAGATGCCGCATTCTGCGGCATCTGATCTGGGCCTACACTAGTGCCAAGGTAACCCTCTAGGGATTTCCCACATACACGTTTCTATGGCTTCTGGGCTGTCTGAAGACCAACAAGCAAGGACTCTGGCTGGATGCACAGGCTGATCTTAGACTTTGGTCCTATAGGTTCAGTGAAACTTCAATAACTCAAAACATATCTCAATTACCATAGCTAATTTAACCCTTATCCTGCTGCATAAATTAATTTAGCCACACCCATTTACATTTCAACCAATCAAATTATTTGATGTAATTTATTCATTCAAATTTGCGAACTGAATGACAAACAGAGTAGGGTTCCTCAGAAGCCATCTGATCTGGATCTACACTGTTTGCAAAGGTAGGGGTTGTCGTGATCAGCAGGATAAATTAAATTCGGCCTTCACATATCTTCATATCTGAAATAATTCTGGGATTTTTTCTTTTTGATTTTATCTTGAAAAGGTATGTTGTACAGACACATTAGAATCCCCTAAATGAGGCAAGTTTCATAAATGCCAAAAAGAAAATAACATAAATAGAAGATTCGCTTTTCAGGCCAAAATGCATAAAAGGGATAACTTTTGTTTGTTTGAAGTTTGACATCCCTGTCAACACTATATAGGTCATTTCGGAGACATTGCTTCCAATTTTGTGGGACTTTGACTTGACACTGAGATGAAATGACATCCAAAGCCCTGTCATCCAATGAAACCAATAGGGTTTTCAAGCATGGACGGGCCGACTCGCGCTGCTTTGCCTGGGCAGGCTTAGATCCTCTAAGCGGTTTACCAGTACTCGTGTGAGGTCAGTTTCAGCTCTGCGTGGAAGCATCATCCAGCCCATCTATTTCTTCAAACCCCAATGGGCAATGCTGTCTGCTTTGTCATCTGCTGGTTACCTTAAAAGTAATTTTTTGCAAACAGTGTGAGCCCAGATCAGACTGATCCTGTAGTATTTGTTTGTTTGTTTGATTTCAGGTTTATCGTCCCCTTCAACACAATGAATAGGTCATTTTGGAGACTTTGCTTCAAATTTTTGGGACTTTTACCCGAGATTGAGATGAAATGACATCTCAAGCCCTGTCCCCCCAATGAAACCAAAAGGGCTTATAAGCATGGAAGAGCCGACTTGCACCGCTTTACTTGGGCAGGCATATATCCTCTAAGCAGTTTACCAGTACTCGTGTGCGGTCAGTTTCAGCTCTGCCTGAAAGCATCATGCAGCCCATATATTTCTTAAAGCCCCCCGATGATCGGGGGCCAATCCAAATTTTGATCTGAACTCCTGGGGTCATGGAATGAGGTCAAATGTTCAAGAAAATGCTTGTGAATGCAACTTTGTTTTCGTTTCTTGCCCTATGGCCACCAAACTTAGTACATATTTTGCTTAGGAACTGCAGATGTGCTTAAGGGTTTCCAAATTTTTATCTGGGGTCATGGGGTCAAATTTTCAAGAGAATACTTGTGAATGCAACTCCTTCTTTATTTCTTCATGTATGGTTGTGAAACTTGCTACACATATTGCTTAGGGACTGCAGAGTGCAGATGTGCATGAGGGTAAACATATTTTGACATGCACCCCTGGGGTCATGGGCTGAGGACAAAGGTCAAATTTTCAAGAAAATGCTTGTGAATTCTTCTTTATTTCTTTACCTATGTAGGCCAAACATGCTACAAATATTGGTTAGGGACTGCAGATCTGCATGAGGGTTTCAAAATTTTTATCTGACCCCCTGCTGTCATTGGGTGAGGTCAAAGGTCGTATTTTCAAGAAAATGCTTGTGAATGCAACTACTCTTATATTTCTTGGCCTATGATGACCAAACTTGGTACACATACTGCTTAGGGACTGGAAATGTGCATGAAGGTATCCAAATTTTGATCTATGGGGTCATGGGGTTATGTCAAAGGTCAAATTTAGAAAAAGCGGGTATTTGCTGTGGTGCACCATCCACTTGCTCTAGTTCGCAACTGTTTTGCAAAAATGTCAATGTTCCACCATAAGTAAACTTGACGTCATTAAGGCTGGTGTAAGTGTAATGTTATGGGGAATATCTAACAAATTAGCATATTTAATCAACTAGTGGCTAATCAAACTTTATATGACTTTATTGCATTCTCAGACCTGACACCATATGATAAAGTGACTTATTCATACATAAGGGGAATGGGAACACCTTCATGGGAGGCAACTCTTGCAAATGTATTTTTGTCTCCCATGTCAATAGGGGTTAACTCTTTAAAGGAAAGAATTTGCTCCATAGGACTGGGACAGGGCTTTTAGACAAAGAGGGCCCAATGGCCCTATATCGCTCACCTGTGTACCAGAAAATCATAAGTGTAGGAGACCACTTGACATTGCTACATACTAAATATCTGAGCTCTGGGCCTTATGGCTTTGGAGAAGAAGATTTTTGATTTTTTTTTCCAGTATAAGTCCATAGGTCAATTTTGACGGGCATGGTTGGCAGGATTTATGTAGGCGACCATTTTATGTTGCTATATACTAAATATCTAAGGTCCATACTTCATGGTTTCAGAGAAGAAGATTTTTAAAGCTTTTTTTTTCCATTATAAGTTTATTGGAGTTAACAAGCCACAGGATTTGGCCAATTTGAACCCCAGGGGCAAGACTGAGTCAGGATTCATGTAGGCAACAACTCCATGTTGCTACATGCTAAATACCCAAGCTCTGGGCCTTATGGTTTCACAGAAGAATATTTTTGAATTTTTTTTTTTCCATTTTAAGTTTTTTTTCCATTTTAAGCCCATCCATGGCAGCTAATGGGCCATGGGTGTGGCCAATTCTGGCCCAAGGGGCATATCTGGCAGGATTCATGTAGGTGACCTGGGCCCTGTGGTTTCAGAGAAGAAGATTTTTGAAGTTTTTTTTCCATTAGGAGTCTATGGGAGCTAAGGGGCCCCGGGGCATGGCCCATTTGGACTCCAGAGCATAATTGGCAGGATTTATGTAGGTGAACATTTACCGTTGCTACATGCTAAATATCTAAGCTCTGGGCCCTGTGGTTTCAGAGAAGAAGATTTTTGAAGCTTTTTTTCCATTAGGAGTCTATGGGAGCTAAGGGGCCCCGGTGCATGGCCCCATTTGGACCCCAGGGGCATGATTGGCAGGAATTATGTAGGTGACCACTTGCCGTGGCTACCTGCTAAATATCTAAGCTCTAGGCCCTGTGGTTTCAGAGGAGAAGAATTTTGAAGCTTTTTTCCTTTATGAGTCTATGGGAGCGAAGGGGCCCGGGGCGTGGCCCATTTGGAACCCAGGGGCATGATTGGCAGGAATTATGTAGTTGACAACTTGCCCTTGCTACATGCTAAATATCTAAGCTCTGGGCCCTGTGGTTTCAGAGAAGAAGATTTTTGAAGCTCTTTTCCATTATGAGTCTATGGGAGTGAAAGGGCGCCGGGGCATGGCCCATTTGGAACCCAGGGGCATGATTGGCAGGAATTATGTAGGTGACCACTTGCCGTTGCTACATGCTAACTATCTAAGCTCTGGGCCATGTGGTTTCAGAGAAGAAGATTTTTGAACCTTTTTTTCCATTATTAGTATACAGGAGCTAAGGGGCCCCGGGGTGTGGCCAATTTGGACCCCAGGGGCATGATTGGCAGGAATTATGAAGGTGACCACTTGCCATAGCTACATGCTAAATATCTAAGCTCTGGGCCCTGTGGTTTCAGAGAAGATTTTTGAAGCTTTTTTCCATTATGAGTCTATGGGAGCAAAGGGGCCCCGGGGCGTGGCCCATTTGGAACCCAGGGCATGATTGGCAGGAATTATGTAGGTGACCACTTGCCGTAACTACATGCTAAATTTTTAAGCTCTGGACCCTGTGGTTTCAGAGAAGAAGATTTTTGAAGCTTTTTTCCATTATGAGTCTATGGGAGCGAAGGGGCCCCGGGGTGTGGCCCATTTGGAACCCAGGGGCATGATTGGCAGGAATTATGTAGATGACCACTTGCCATTGCTACATGCTAAATATCTAAGCTCTGGGCCCTGTGGTTTCAGAGAAGATTTTTGAAGCTTTTTTCCATTATGAGTCTATGGGAGCAAAGGGGCCCCGGGGCGTGGCCCATTTGGAACCCAGGGCATGATTGGCAGGAATTATGTAGGTGACCACTTGCCGTAACTACATGCTAAATTTTTAAGCTCTGGACCCTGTGGTTTCAGAGAAGAAGATTTTTGAAGCTTTTTTCCATTATGAGTCTATGGGAGCGAAGGGGCCCCGGGGCGTGGCCCATTTGGAACCCAGGGGCATGATTGGCAGGAATTATGTAGATGACCACTTGCCATTGCTACATGCTAAATATCTAAGCTCTGGGCCCTGTGGTTTCAGAGAAGAAGATTTTAGAAGTTTTTTTTTTTCCATTATGAGTCTATGGGAGTGAAAGGGCGCCGGGACATGGCCCATTTGGAACCCAGGGGCATGATTGGCAGGAATTATGTAGGTGACCACTTGCCGTTGCTACATGCTAACTATCTAAGCTCTGGGCCCTGTGGTTTCAGAGAAGAAGATTTTTGAAGCTTTTTTCTGTTATGAGTCTATAGGAGCTAAGGGGCCCCGGGGCTTGGTCCGTTTGGACCCCAGGGGCATGATTGGCAGGAATTATGTAGGTGACCACTTGCTGTTACTACGTGCTAAGTATATAAGCTCTGGGCCCTGTTGTTTCAGAGAAGATTTTTGAAGCTCTTTTCCATTATGAGTCATGGGAGCGAAGGGGCCCCGGGGCGTGGCCCATTTGGAACCCAGGGGAATGATTGGCAGGAATTATGTAGGTGACCACTTGCCATTGCTACATGCTAAATATCTAAGCTCTGGGCCCTGTGGTTTCAGAGAAGAAGATTTTTAAAAGTTTTCCCTTTATAAGTCTATGGGAGCTATATGTTGCCATGGCAACCAGAAGATCAGCCCCAAAACCTTATGCAGCCTTTTCCCCTACATTAAGATGCTTCGCATGAAATTTGATCAAGATTGGCTATGAGGTATTAGAGATATACTTATTTGAAATTGTTTACGGACGGACGCATGCACGGAAGCACGCACGACGGAAAAAAAGTGATCCCAAAAGCTCACCTTGTCACTAAGTGACAGGTGAGCTAAAAAGCGAACAGGAAGTCCCGGAAGTTGTCTCCCTTTGTAAAATGGCGGAAAAATCTGCCAGGAGTTCCTATTCCCCTTCAGACCATTAAAGTAATTTTGTGATGATGTTCCTATTAAGATAATATGTAATTTGCTTACAGTCAAAACCATTTGGAATTTGGAAAAGAAATCAGAACTTACAGTACGGCTCAGGTATTTGAACCGTTTTTCTTTTTCATTCCGTGGACAACTTTTAAAATCCGCGTTTTTCCGCCGAATGGTTTAGAGTAAACCACTCCGAGTGAAAATATTTTACTCCAAGCTATGCGCTCGATATTCCGAGGAAATTCTGCGGACCTCAGAGCTTACCTGTGATATTTGGAGTGTTTGCCAGTATTTGCGAGTGGTGATTAATTTAATTAAACATGTGTCGCCGGTGCGACGTATCAGGGGCCAATAATGGCGGCCGAAACCCGTAAAAATTTTGCTGACAGTTATCATTTTGATTATTTGTTTCTCACTTGTCCGATAATACTTCACATTAAAATTATTAAAGAATGAAAGACAAACGATTATATTATATCAAAATAATTTTCTTTTTTTTTTTAAAATATCAAAATTACATGGAGAAATTTTGAGTTCAAAATGACCGATTTTGCAGTTTTAAAGAAGCCAATAATGGCGGCCGAAACCGGTCAAAATTTCGCTGACAGTTATCACCTTTGATTATTTGTTTCTCAATTGTCCGATAATACTTCACATTAGAATTATTAAAGAATGAAAGACAAATGATTATATTATATCAAAATAATTTTCTTTTTTTGAAAATATGAAAATTACATGGAGAAATTTTGAGTTCAAAATGACCGATTTTGCAGTTTAAAAGAAGTCAATAATGGCGGTCGAAATCCGTTAAAATTTCGCTGACAGTTATCACCTTTGATTATTTGTTTCTCATTTGTCCGATTATACTTCACATTAAAATTATTAAAGAATGAAAGACAAATGATTATATTATATCAAAATAATTTTCTTTTTTTGAAAATCTTAAAATTACATGGAGAAATTTTGAGTTCAAAATGACCGATTTTGCAGTTAAAAGAAGCCAATAATGGCGGCCGAAACCCGTCAAAATTTCGCTGACAGTTATCACATTTGATTATTTGTTTCTCAATTGTCCGATAATACTTCACATTAAAATTATTAAAGAATGAAAGACAAATGATTATATTATATCAAAATAATTTTCTTTTTTTGAAAATATCAAAATTACATGGAGAAATTTTGAGTTCAAAATGACCGATTTTGCAGTTTAAAAGAAGCCAATAATGGCGGTCGAAATCCGTTAAAATTTCGCTGACAGTTATCACCTTTGCTTATTTGTTTCTCATTTGTCCGATTATACTTCACATTAAAATTATTAAAGAATGAAAGACAAATGATTATATTATATCAAAATAAATTTCTTTTTTTTGAAAATCTTAAAATTACATGGAGAAATTTTGAGTTCAAAATGACCGATTTTGCAGTTTAAAAGAAGCCAATAATGGCGGCCGAAACCGTCAAAATTTCGCTGACAGTTATCACCTTTGATTATTTGTTTCTCAATTGTCCGATAATACTTCACATTAAAATTATTAAAGAATGAAAGACAAATGATCATAATATATCAAAATAATTTTCTTTTTTTGAAAATATCAAAATTACATGGAGAAATTTTGAGTTCAAAATGACCGATTTTCCTGTAATTTTATGATGTTAAACACGCTTTCAGTTACGGACTTGGAAGAGTTGTATGTACTCGTCATGCCCAACTGATTCCCTTGTTTGAAATCACTGTGCAGTTTCACACCCTGGGTAATTAATGATTACCTCTTTGTTGACTTTTGACATTGTTTACATTATAATAACTATCAGTGATAATTATTATCTTATAATTATATATAAATATATATGATGGTAAAAGAACATTAAATAAACAAAAGAAAAATGCCCAGGTATTTCGTCAAATTCCTCCGAGTATTTCCGCATAACTTCGCGAGAAAATATTGCCTCCAGGTACGATATTACGACTCGGAATAATTTCGCGAAACTTCGCGTACCGCGGACCTTGCGAGTGTTTTCGAGGAGTGTCCGCCGAATATATACATATACTCGGAACAATTCCGAGTGTTTTTGAAAGTACTCGAAACGCCGAGATTCGGAATAAAGAGTTTTTTGGTTCTTATACCTGAGCCGTACTGTAGAACAGGAAAGTTGAGGGTTGAAATATTACCTTGTACCACATGGAATATTCTTCACTTCATCTGTCTGTACTGTGGTCTGAAATCAGTAAAAGATATACAGCTCAACCTTCGGCCTCTGCCCATCGGGGCTTGAAGAAATAGATGGGCTTGCAGGATGCTTCCACGCAGAGCTAAAACCGACCGCACACGAGTACTGGTAAACCACTTAGAGGATCTAAGCCTGCCCAGGCAAAGTGTCCATGCTTATAAATCCTATTGGTTTCCTTGGGCGACTGGGCTCGAGATGTCATTTCATCTCAATGTCAGGTAAAAGTCCCACAAAATTGGAAGCAACATCTCCACAATGACCTATACAGTGTTGACGGGGACGTTAAACCTCAAATCAAACATCAAACAAACACATCAACCTCATTGTAACATGGTTCGTTATAACACGGTTTTGGATATAACACAATTTCAAGATGGATCCCAAAAATGTATACATTATATAGAAAAATGACCATAAATGGTCATTTTTCTATATAATGTATACGCTATATTTGGATATAACATGGTTGTTTAACTTACACCGTTTTTGCATTGGAACCTAACAAGTGTCATAAAGAGGTTGGGGTGAATCTGAGTCTGCGAACACGAAACTGCAAAACTCTGCATAAGCATACAGTACATGTCACACAGAAAAACCAATTTATTTTTTCATTCCGAGTGCTGACTTCAAAATACTCTAAATGACTCTGAGTATTTTTGGGAAGACACTCCTAGTGTGAATAAAGACACTCCCAAATATTCCTCGAAATATTGAGCATACACAAAATTTCCTGGAACAACTACACAGATAGTTTCATTAAATCACCCTAGGCTCTTCACTCAGAATTCTGTTTTCATTTACCCCATAGACATTTTTTCAGAATGAAAATATTCTACCATTTACTAAACAACAAAGTGTTTTTGCTAATGTGATAAGAACTCAATCTCTGGTTTTTTGCTTTGATTCTTCTTTGACAGCAGTAATACAGTCAACCCTCTTTATACCGAAGTTCGTTATAACGGCAACACTGATCATAATGGCAATCCCAATGGAATGACTACTTAGCTAAAGACTTAGCCTCGGTTCCGAGCGGCGTGGGCCTCCCTCGGGTTGGTAATGCACAAATCCAGTCCATAGTCATGAAAGGCTCTTGTTATCTAATTATCCAAGAAATAAATGTTATAGATATTTGATAGAATCCCCTCATCGTGGTGATTTTAACAAATGTCTGTAACATTTGTTTCTTGGAGTAATAATGGGGAAAAGGTCTTTTGTTACCTTTCATACCCCTAACTGGGATTCTTTATAACAGCAAATTCTTTATAATAGCACAACAATAGGAAACAAATACTGTCGATATAACAAGGGTCCTCTGTACTTTTCAAGTAAACATGAAATTTATCAAAATGCTAATGAGCAGGTGCACAGACTTTGGACTTCAAGGACAAACTAGTTCAGCCTGTGCATCTAGACAGTGTGGCCAAAGTCTTTGCTTGTTGATCTTTGAATAGGCAAAAGTCTTTGCTTGTTGCTTGTTGATCTTTGAATATGCCAGTCTTTGCTTGTTGATCTTTGAATAGGTCTAAGTCTTTGCTTGTTGCTTGTTGATCTTTGAATAGGCCAAAGTCTTTGCTTGTTGCTTGTTGATCTTTGAATAGGCCAAAGTCTTTGCTTGTTGATCTTTGAATAGGCCAAAGTCTTTGCTTGTTGCTTGTTGATCTTTGAATAGGACAAAGTCTTTGCTTATTGATCTTTGAACAGGCCAAAGTCTTTGCTTGTTGATCTTTGTTTGTTTGTTTGTTTAATTTGGGGTTAATTGTCCCCGTCAACACTATTTAGGTTATTTTGGAGACTTTGCTTCCAACTTTGTGGGGCTTTTACCAGATACTGAGATAAAATGACCTCTCAAGTCCTGCTGCCCATATGGCAGTCCATTTCAAAATTTAGGGGTGACAGATTTATTTGAAACCTAGCTGAACCTTTTGCAAATAGTGTACACCCTGATCAGATGCTGAGTTCTGCGGCATCTGTTCTGAGCAGGGTACCTGTTTTGGGCTTCTCAATACAAAATGGGTTAAACCCAGTGCAAAGCGCAGCAGAAACTTGCACCCTCATATTTGAGTCACCACTGTGAGGTGGTAAGATTAGCCCTTCTCTTGCTGAATATTCAGTTTAGCCACACCCACTTCTGAATTTGAACCAATCAGATTACTTGATATAATTTATTCCTACAAATTCATAAATTGAATATCAAACAGTGTAGATCCTGATCAGATGGCTTCTTCAGAAGCCATCTGATCTGGATCTACACTGTTTCCAAAGATAGGGGTTGTCGTGAACAGCAGGATAAGAGTTAGCCTTTTGCAAGAAAGGTTCTGACTGATCAGTCTTTGTAAACTTTAAAACCCTCGCCGAAGTTTACACATCAATAATATCCACAAAAAAATGAAATTCATTCCTTCAACGGTCTTTTGCAGGTCTTGTCATGTTCTGGCTCATTTATATTTTGCACTGAAGACTGTCGAGTCAGCACATTTCTCAGGAACACAACAACCCCACAACTGCAAACAGTGTAGATCCAGATCAGATGGCTTCTAAGCAGGCCTCATACTGACCACGCTTTCCATGCCTGAAAGGCCCAATTTTGCAACTTCAACCATTATCCTGCTGAACAAGACACAACTATTACCGGTACCTTTGCAAACAGTGTAGATCCAGATCAGATGGCTTCTGAAGAAGCCATCTGATCAGGATCTACATTGTTTGTAATGCAGTTGGTGAAAATATCAGGTAATAAATTTATTCAGCAGGATAAGGGTTAAATACATGTAGTTTTTTAAACAGACTATATACGCACAAAAATCAAGATATAAAAGCCTGAAATCAAGAAAAAAATCAAGCTCTAAAAGCCTGAAATCCTGCAAATGCCTGAAAAATATGAGGCCTGTCTAAGCCATCTTATCAGGATCTACACTTTTTGTGAACTGAACAAAGAAATTATATCAAGTAATTTGATTGGCTGATAGTCAGAAATGGGTATTCAGCAGGACAAAGGTTAATACCAAGATTCTGCAATTACCTGTACACTTCTGAAAGACGTTATTATTGGAACCATAAAATGGTATCCAGGACTGCTGACACTGCTCAATAAGGCACCTCCCTGAAATGAAAGAGAAATACTGTCAATCCTCTTTATACCGACATTCAATATAACCGTAAACGACAAAAGGCGTTATAACGACAATTTCAATGAAACAAATCAGATTATATTGCATTTACAGTGGAACGTCAATGGCTCGAACACCTTTGGGACCACGAAAATCTGTTCTGGACAGGGGTGGTTCAAGCAACTGAGGGCTACTACCAGGAGACATAAAGGGGGTAATTTTAAGACTTCTTTTCGGAGTTCTATAATATAAATGTATGCTGTATGTACTCATTAGAATCTCCTCGTTGAGGCGATTCTAATGAGTACACACAGCATACTTGTTGAGGCGATTCTAATGAGTACACATAGCATACATTTGTAAGATAAAAAACTAAAATAATCTGAATTTCCCCTCACTATTTATTATGTAGATAAATCCCCAGGGACTAAAGAACAGATTTGACTCAGCCATGGTAAATGAGCCCTCGGTATTCGAGCCATCAAAGTTCTACTGTATTTAATATTCCAAGTAACAAATGTTGTGGATACATGTATTTTGTAAGAATCACCTCGGCGAGGTGATTCTAACAAATATCCACAGCATTTGTTTCGTGGAGGTGATTCTAACAAATATGCACAACTTTTGTTTCTCGGAGTAATTAAGGGAGAAAATCCTTTATAATCTATATTCTGCTCAGGAGCAGTCTGATCTGAGTCTGCACTGTTTGCTTAGGCCTCTCTGTCCCAATACTTAGGACCACTTAGTACAGCATGATTTTCAATACACATGAACAGCAAACTACTGTATTAGGGCTGGATGCAGAACTTCTTGCATAAAATCCTATGAACAAAGCTGTTTGACGATATTCTTGAAGAGACAAGAAGCCATGTTCAAAACAACAAAACACATGTTCAAATCATGAAATTTATGTGTTGTTTGAGCATGGTTTAAACGTTTGATATCACAAGAGTGGCCTTGCTTTGTTTATGATTTGTTTGAATTGATGTTTAACATCTCCAGCAACACTATTTAGGTCATTTAAGGTTATGGTCTTCTATTTACATTGCCATAAGCTTACATGTTAATATTTGACCCTGTACCTGATAAATCTGCATTTCAAATTGATTTTCTTACCCCAAAACATGGTAAACAAACTGCCAACTACAAAATTATACAAAAAAACAAGGGTGTCATGTGGCAATTTCAAGCATTCCAACTGTCTAAGGGAGGTAACCCTGCCTCAAAGTGAAAATTCAGTCTTGGAAATTCAGAGATACCACATGTACAATTATTATCACAACAGAAAATTCAGGAGACAGTTCACTTTGTTTCCTTTATGTGTTTAATGCACATATAATACCCTGCAAGAAAAAAAAATAACAGCTAAGTATTTCTCATCAGTTTCATAATTATATCCAATCAAATGTGACTATTGTCTCATACATGGCTAAAAGCTGGGTCCACAACCTCCTTTTCCAGGCTCATAACCTTAAACCAAACCTTATTTTCCTTATAATCCATCAAAAGAGTTGCCAAATAGAAATTTAGATCATATATAATAATGTAGTCATGCATACTAAATGTTCAGTGACAAAGAATCTTTCAAGTTTGCAAAAAAAGTTATCGCCTTCAGATTTTACGATGAAAGCCGAACAAACCATATTTTGTGAAAAAGCGCAAAGTTTACCTCTTTCTGGACTGGAACCCAGAAACCGGCTTGCATCAGTGGTTCTTCTCATGTGTCTTTGGAATACTTCAGTCCTAAAATGCACTAAACTATGCCTAAATAGCACACCTATGTAGAAGTTATGGTTGTTCCTATACCTATACCCCCTACTTTAAGTAACAAAAAGGCATTTTGAGGATATTTTGAAGACAAAACATTGATGAAAATGGTCATAAATGCCTTAATGCCAAAAGAAACAGCTGAAAATATCTGTTCAAATCCAGTAACATGAAACTAACCAATTAGAACTTATAACAGATGAGAAAACTTGTCGCGATATTGCAGCGGGCTGTTCGGAGAAATAATTTTTGAAATTTTGCTTTGGACCAAGCCTGATGCCATATATTCCAGATGGAGTAGATTCTTTTACTTATGTTTATGTTCATACACCTACTGCAAGACTCCTTTCCAAACAGACCAATGACAACACTGATTTACATGGCTTTAGAGCAAAGCAACCCCTACCTCCCCCCCCCCCCCCATTTACATGGATCAGAAGCACAAAGTTGATCAAATGCCCAGTTAGACCTAAATTAGCACTAAAGTTACAAATTTTACAGCTTTTGTAGCAAAATACATGTCAGGAAGATCCAGTTTATGACACAGAGTTAGATAGAACCTTCAAATTTGTGAAAATATTATGTAATGACCAAAAACAGGACAGAGGGGATGATTTTCTACTTTCGGTTTAGGTTATGGTCTTCTATTTACATTGCCATAAGCTTACATGTTAATATTTGACCCTGTACCTGATAAATCTGCATTTCAAATTGATTTTCTTACCCCAAAACATGGTAAACAAACTGCCAACTACAAAATTATACAAAAAAAGAAGGGTGTCATGTGGCAATTTCAAGCATTCCAACTGTCTAAGGGAGGTAACCCTGCCTCAAAGTGAAAATTCAGTCTTGGAAATTCAGAGATACCACATGTACAATTATTATCACAACAGAAAATTCAGGAGACAGTTCACTTTGTTTCCTTTATGTGTTTAATGCACATATAATACCCTGCAAGAAAAAAAAAATAACAGCTAAGTATTTCTCATCAGTTTCATAATTATATCCAATCAAATGTGACTATTGTCTCATACATGGCTAAAAGCTGGGTCCACAACCTCCTTTTCCAGGCTCATAACCTTAAGAGACGTTGCTTCCAATTTTGTGGGACTTTTACCCAACATTGAGATGAAATTACATCTCAAGCCCTGCAGCCCAATAAAACCAAACGGCTTATAAGCATTAGATGGTCTGACTCACATCACTTTGCCTGGGCAGGCTAGTCCTTCTAAACTGTTTACTAGTACTCGTGTGGTCAGGTTCAGCTCTGCGTGGAAGCACCATGCAGCCCTATCTGTTTCTTAACCCTTGTCCTGCTAATGCCGGATATGCCTTATCTTTGAAACAATGTAGATCCAGATCAGATGGCTTCTGACAAAGCCATCTGATCAGGATCTACATTGTTTGCCATTCAGATTGTGCATTTATTGCAATAATTTGCATCAAGTAATCTGATTGGTTGATAATCAGTAGTGGGTGTGGCATATTTGAATATTCAGCAGGACAAGGGTTAAAGCCCCGATGGGCGGGGCAAGCTTTGTTTATGATAAGAAAAGTAACTGACCCAGGATGTGCATGTACATGTAGGATTGTAAATTTTATGATGATGTTAGTAGGGCGGCATGGAACAGACGTTTGTGTTAACTACTGTCTGAACAAGCTGCATGTTGGTTGCATTTGAAGAGTTTAAATGGTATTTTGGGGCATTTTCATCACAATTTGCATTTGGAATTGTAAGTGATGCAAGAATAATGATCATCAATGGATATTTCATTGCAATAGTATTTGTCAGGTTCCTCAGAAGATAATTATCTGAACGCTTGGCCTCATGGTCTCTTGTTCAAACAGCTTTCTCGGGACCCGGCAAATGTTAATGCGTGAAAAACCATGGGTGATCCCTATTGTTTGTTTGTATTGAAGTTTAATGGCCCAGTCAACACTACTTAGGTCATTTTTGAGACTGTCAGTTTACCTATCCACACTTTTCCTGGACAGGCTTATACGTAAGCGTTTAACCAGTACAGTGCACATTCATTCGCCAGAAACAGACAACTGCCCTTCTTGAATTAGCGGAAGGGAGGGAAAAGATTTCATGATCAATCTCCACGAAAGAATGTTACAATGGAAGTTCACAAAAGCTAATTTAAATGTGCTTGAAGGTGCAGATGTTGGGGAAATTATAATGTACACATAGCAACAGAACAAGAGCACCGCAAGCGGGTGCCAACGCTCGTCTGCAGTTTCTTTTAGAAAACAAAAGTTCTAAGTCAAATCAAATTGCAAGATGGAGTTATAAAACTTGTAGGGAATGTAGCTCTTGTGATGGTGAGTATGTGTATGAAGTTTCATGAAGGTAGGCCAAATACTTTTGGAAATATGGTCAAGGTTAAGTTTTTTGGTTAATTTTTCGAAAAATAGGTCAAAGTTCAAAGGTCAAGGTCACAGGTCAAAAAGCGTGGTATGACTGAAAAGGTCTTGTCCCAAGGAACATTCATGTGAAGTTGGAAGGCTCTGTTGTGAATATTATTGAAATGAGAGACAAAAACAATTTTAAAAAAACGGAGAGAAAAGGGGAGATAATTCAATCAAATTGCAAGATGGAGTTATAAAACTTGTAGGGAATGTAGCTCTTGTGATGGTGAGTATGTGTATGAAGTTTCATGAAGGTAGGCCAAATACTTTTGGAAATATGGCCAAGGTTAAGGTTTTCGGTTAAATTTTCGAAAAATAGGTCAAAGTTCAAAGGTCAAGGTCACAGATCAAAAAGTGTGGTATCACTGAAAAGGTCTTGTCCCAAGGAACATTCATGTGAAGTTTGAAGGCTCTGTTGTGAATAGTATTAAAATGAGAGCAAAAAATGTGTTTCAGAAAAAAAATGGAAAAGGGGAGATAATTCAGCCAAAATCAACAATGTTGTTATGGTCCTTGGTCAAAATGTAGCTCTTGTGATGATGAGTGTGTGTATGAAGTTTCATGAGGCTAGGTCTAATACTTTTTAAGTTATAGCCAAGGTTAAGTTTTTTTGGAACGACGCAGGACGACGCAGGACGACAACGCAGACGCCGGAGTGATGACAATAGCTCGAAAGTTTTTTTTAAAAAAACAGACGAGCTAAAAAGTGCATTTTTTGTGATAATTGAACTTGAAGAATAGTTTTCCTTATTTGTGCATATAAACCTATGTTGTGGGTATTCATTAGGACCACCTCGATGAGGCGGTTCTAATGAATACCCACAACATTGGTTTTTATAAAGAATTGATAAAAACTATCCTTCAGTTGTCACAAAAGGCCAATATTATCTATTGCTATGTGCACAACTTCCTAATCACAAGTCAACCAACTGTGCCATTGGGGTTTGTAAGTAAGTTCGTACAAAATATCCGAGACAAAACTCCTGAATAAACTCTCAGGGCTATTACCCTGAAACATGCTGAAAGTACCATTCACAAATTTTCACGTCCGAACAAAAGCAGAGAAAAACTAGAGAAAGCGACCAGTGGGTCACGTATACCCCCGGCCAGCACCACCGTCTGATATATCTTTCAAGCTTGTATGTAATATGAATGAAGATGTCAAGATGCTATAAGAATCTATAAATGTGCTTGTAAAAGCTAAACCAAACATAAAATTTCTAAATGGACCAAGGGAGTATTGGCATCAAAACTTTAACCAAATGTAAAATTTCTAAGTCCATGACCATGAGGTCAAGGTCACCAAAGGCGGGGGAAGGGACATACATCATGAAATCTTTGGACAGGTATGCAACTTTGATGCAAGTGTCGACTGAATTTGTGTGAGAGTTTAGAACATACAGGCATATATAAACTTTGTCATAAAACTTAAACCAAATGTAAAATTTCTAAGTCAGTGACCTTGACCTCAAGGTCACTGTGGGGGTTGGGGACATGCATCAATGAAATCTTTAGCCCAGTATGTAACTTCAGTGTAAGTGTAAGTAACAACTAAATCTATGGAAGGGTTCAGAAGATACAATCTCTTAGAAAACTTTAACCAAAATGTTAACAGACAGACGGATGGACACACGGATGGATGGACGAACGGCATGACGAAAACATTATACCCCCATTGCATACTTCGTATGCCGGGGGTATAATTAGAATGATGTCTGTTTTAAAATAAGCTTGATGTTTTAAGCATTTTTACTTACCCGGTAATATACACCTACATGACCTGAAACAGTAATGGAACAAAATTAATAATATAAGAATAACCTAACATCAACAACAAGAGGACCATGATGGTTCTATATTGTTCACCTGAGCTAAGAGATTTACATACTCAATATTGAACTTTCACAAGGTAGACTACTTTAACCAATGAAATGCCAATCACAACAATTGTCGTCTGCTTTGTCATCTGCCCATACTTTAAAATCAGTTTTTTTCAAACGGTGTGGACCCAGTTCAGACTGCTCCTACAGGAGCAGTCTGATCTGGGTCCACACTGTTTGCCTGTATGCAAAAATATTTTTAAAAAGTTTGCAAGAAGACGCAGCAGATCACATAAGAAGACGACATTTTCAGATGTAGTTTTCTCAGCGTCTTAAGGGTTAAGACTTTCACTATATAACTCTATGGAAAAAATGGGCGCTCTGGTTTCTGAGTGACAACAAGATTTTTATTTTAAAAGCTTCTCCTATATAAGTCTCAATACAACATGTGGGTCCTAGGGCAGGGCCTTTTTGGCTCCAGGGCAATAATTTGAACTATTTTGGAAGGGGTCCACTAAACAAAGCTGTGTGTCTTCTGGTTTAAGACCAGAAGATTTTTAAAATGGGCCCCAATGTCCTTTACCTGCTGAACAAGACAACCCCGACCTTTGCAAAACAGTGAGATTCATACAGAAGCCATCTGATCAGGATCTGCAGTTTAATATTCTGTTAGCGAATCTGAATGAATACATTATTTCAAGCAATTTGATTGGTTGATAGTCATAAATTGGTGTGACAAATTAATTTATTCAGCAGTATAAGGGTTAATACACTCAACTTAATTGTATTTTCTTTTAACTCTTTAAACCGATCAGCTTTTCTTTTTTTTTGTTACGGCTATTCACTCATTTTCACAGGTTTCACCACAAGATTGTATGTTTACTTTTGGGCCTTTCCACCCATTCTGTCACACCCAGCCCCTCTTAGCAGTCTGTAAATGGTAAAATTCTTACTCTCATGTATCTTTTGTGTTTTGGTCCATTTTAAATTTTCTAAGTGCACTGTGCTGCATATAAACCCAATTTATCTTAATGAACAGTATCACAATGAAATCACTCCCTAAGACCAAGGCTACGGGGTCACAAAATTTTATAGACGCCATTCTGATTTAATTTCAAAATTCAATATTGGACTTAAATCTCTTCTGCAACAAGGTCTATCGGAACCCGAATTTTATGGTGACTTAGTATATAAATTCAGAAAAATATATAACCGCAATGACTTCAGCACCCAATTTCGTAAAATCATTCTTCGATATAAAAAGATTGGGTACAACATGGATGTTTTACGACAGACTGCATGCATGGTAGTTAATCCAATCACGGTTGGCAACTTTGCTTCCCTCTTTAATTGCACGCCGGTGGGTCAGGCCTCAGATTCTATGACGGCTCCAATGTAAAGGCTTATTGAGAATTAGAGAGATCTAATTCAAGGTAATGTTGGTTGGTGCCTGATGCTCTGTCTCTGGTCGGGCCCATCAGAGTCTAACTGTTGGTGTTCTTTTGCTCCAGCATTTCAGTGGTTTCTTGCTGTCGAGTCCTCACCGTTGTCTCACCTCTGTGGTTCTTTGATTTTTTGTGTTCACGGAGATGTTGCACTGATGAGTTAGGAGGCCTTCATGCGGACTGAACAAATTATTTGTCTAAATCGCGACGGAAGTAAGGGTGAGGATTGTGGCCACGTAAAATCGATTTAAGCCCCCCAGTGGAAATCATTCCACTGACAGTTCCAAGGTGGTTCTTCTGTGGCGGTTTATTTATGGCATTGTTTGTTACTTACTGTGTGTATCACTTGTGTCTTTTTATTTTGGATGGCCATATGGCCATTTTGTGGGAAAGTAACTGTCCTTATGGCCTTCCTTTGTTTAGGTTTCCATTATAGTCTGGTCGCTTAATGTTTGTGTTTCTTTCCCTTTGGTGTCTTTGATGGGTGGAGTAAGTTAATTGTATCGATTCCTGATCTTTGTTTTACTTCTACTTCACAAGTAAGAAGTCGAATTCTCCTAAGCATGTTCCTGTGATTTTAACTAGAAATGTTTTCAGAGGAAAACAATGTCCTGCCCCACCATAAAAATATCTTAAACACCCATTTGACTTTGATGACTAGGTTTAAGTCACCAAAATGAAAGCTGCAAACAAGCCATTTTTGGCCTTGGCTGTTACATGTAGAAATTTTGAGTTTAAAAGAAGCCAATAATGGCGTCCGAAACCCGTTAAAATTTCGCTGACAGTTATCACCTTTGATTATTTGTTTCTCATTTGTCTGATTATACCGTATTGTGCTTAAAAATTGGGACAGAAAAAAATAATTACTTTTTGAGCTGTCCCAATATTTAGGTCAATGAAAAATAATTATATTTTTAGGTGTCCCAAAACTTTGGTTTGGGGTCGAAGGGGTAGTCGCAATGCGCCGCAAAAGCCAAAAAGTATTGGCGCATATCGACAAGAGAAAACATCTAACTGATCTGAGCTTTGGACCTTATCAAGTTATGACGCCAAAAAAAAAAAAAAAATCGTCTACAACTGTCAGTGTTTTTGAGTAAAACTAGACCAGTAAGTAAATCGCAATAATTACTGCACTGTCAATTCAGAAACAAACCATCTGTGTATTTATTATGGTTCAAGTATGACACTATTGTTAATCCCTGTCATATAATTGCCACCCTGCGGTGCGTGTCGATAAGGTGTGAAAATATGGTCAAGTTATGTCTCTAATTGGCGTTTATCCTCCAATCATAAAATTTAATCCACAATCAATGTGAAAATGATTTAATTGCTCCTCAGACAATTAGCTACATCTAAAGGAAGATATTTCATAATAAAAACGGACTTTTCTGCGATCTCTTGAATGGTTATGTTTTGGCGCCAAATAGCAGACGCTGGGCGGGAAAAGTCGAACTGTTGGTTTTCTATCCACCTCTATTCACAACCGTTTAGGTATCGAGAAAAGATTTTTTACCGGTACCGATTTATATCAATTCAAAAATCACCGATCGGCTTTTTCCGTCTTCGCGGGACATTGCCGGAAAAAAGCCTGCAGTCAATGACCTCCCAGAAAACAACAAACAATCTATCAAACAAACAAATAAGCAAGCATGCAAAATGGAAAATTTTGAAATGAAGATAAAAAAGTTTCATGATTTTTCCGGTTCGTCAGAAGAAAACAGGATTGAGAAGTGCACCTTGCATTAGCCCTGAAGTTATCGGCCGAGGACGTAGTTTTATATATATTTATTGTTCAGCGTTTTTTTTTTATTATTATTATTATTATCCTCTTTTCTTTTAAAAAATATTATTTATGGCGAAAAAAAAAACACAGAACAAAAAATATAATAAAAATATGCAAATTTGCAAGTGACTGCCACATGTCTGGTCACGTGGCGGTCACATGATATGGATTTAAAAAATGGCGGTCACGCATCGGTAAAATCGTTGCCAGATTTATGTTCAGACACAAATAAATTGATTAGGTGATCAGAAATGCTAATGCTTGTAATTCTTTAATTTCAATTCGGTGTATATTGATGAATAATTCTTTTACTGTATAAAATCGGCTCTGAATATCTTCATTTCATCACGGTAAGATTTGGCAAGCAAAGGACAAGCTGAAAAATGAAAAACGTCATGTGCGGCATTTTTCTTCTTACGTTTTCGTAAAAATACACCTGTCCCAATTCTTTGGAAAGAAAAATTACATAATTTTCTTGTGATTTTTAGTATGTCCCAAATCTTTGGACTGTCAAAAATAATTATTTTTAAGATTTTCAACCATGTCCCAAAACTTTGGGTGTCCCAATCTTTAAGCACAATACGGTACTTCACATTAAAATTATTAAAGAATGAAAGACAAATGATTATATTATATCAAAATAATTTTCTTAAAATATCAAAATTACTTGGAGAAATTTTGAGTTCAAAATAACCGATTTTGCACTATTGTCTGAAGGGAAGCTTGCCGGTTGATTGACAGTTTACTAAGAGAGACAACTCTAACTGACTGCAGACAGCAACCACATATTATGCAATACGACATTATCACAGGGATTCTTACAATTACCTAATTAACAATTCTAAGGTAATTACATCGAATTTAAACATAATTTTATAATGTTCAACATGCTTTCAATTACGGACTTGAAAGAGTTGTATGTACTCGTCATGCCAAACTGATTCCCTTGTTTGAAATCACTGTACAGTTTCACACCCTGGGTAATTAGTGATTACCTCTTTGTTGACTTTTGACACCGTTTACATTATAAAAACTCAGTGATATATATTATCTTATAATTATATATGATGGTAAAAGAACATTAAATAAACAACAAGAGGGCCATGATGGCCCTGGATCGCTCACCTGATCCATAGAGTAACAAGAGGGCCCCAGGGAGGGCAAATATTGACCCCAGGGTTATAATTTAGATTTTGTTGAGGGAGGTCTAAAAAAGGGAAGCTTCATACCAAATATCAACAAAGGCTATAATTTGAACAATCTTGGCAAAGGTCCACTAGATGAAGCTACATACCAAATATCAAAGACCTGGGCCTTGCGGTTTCAGAGAAGATTTTCCCAACATAAGCCTATGTAAAATCAAATGGCCCCAGGGTGGGGGCATTTTTGGCCTGAGGGCTATAATTTAAACAATCTTGATAGAGGTCCACTAGATGAAGCTTCACACCAATTATCAAGACCTGGGCCTTGCGGTTTCAGAGAAGAAGATTTTCAAAGATTATTTCTACATAAGTCTATGTAAAACCGAAGGGTCTCGGGGCGGGGGCATTTTTGGTCCCAGGGCTATAATTTGAACAATCTTGATAGAGGTCCGCTAGATGAAATTTCACACCAAATATCAAAGACCTAGGCCTTGTGGTTTCATAGAAGAAGATTTTTAAAGATATATTAGCTTATATAAGTCCCTATATAAGTCTATGTAAAACCAAAGGGCCACGAGGCGGGGGCATTTTTGATCTCAGGGCTAAAATTTGAACAATCTTGGTAGAGATACACTAGCTGAAGCTTCATACCAAATATCAAAGACCCAGGCCTTGTGGTTTCAGAAGATTTTTCAAGATTTTCCCTATATAAGTATATGTAAAACCAAAGGGCAACGGAGCGGGGGCATTTCTGGCCCCATGGCAATAATTTGAACAATCGAGGTAGAGGTCCACAAGATGAAGCTTCATACCAAATATCAAAGACCTGGGCCTTGCAGTTTCAGAGAAGAAGATTTTTAAAGATTTTCCCTATATAAGCCTATGTAAAACCAAAGGGCCCCGGGGCGGGGGCATTTTTGGCCCCGCAATATTTTTTTAAACAATCTTGGTAGGGGTCCACTAGATGAAGCTTCATACCAAATAGCAAAGACCTGGGCCTTGCAGTTTCAGAGAAGAAGATTTTTAAAGATTTTCCCTATATAAGCCCATGTAAAACCTAAGGGCCCCGGGGCGGGGGCATTTTTTGCCCCAGCACTATAATTTGAACAATCTTGCTAGGGGTCTACTAGATGAAGCTTCATACTAAGTATCAAAGACCTGGGCCTTGTGGTTTCAGAGAAGAAGATTTTTAAAGATTTTCCCTATATAAGCCTATGTAAAACCAAAGGGACCCAGAGCAGGGGCATTTTTGGCCCCAGCACTATAATTTGAACAATCTTGGTAGGGGTCCACTAGATCTAGGGTCATACCAAATATCAAAGACCTGGGCCTTGCGGTTTCAGAGAAGAAGATATTTTAAGATTTTCCCCCATATAAGCCCATGTAAAACCAAAGGGCCCCGCAGCGGGGGCATTTTTGGCCCCAGCACTATAATTTGAACAATCTTGGTAGGGGTCCACTAGATGAAGCTTCATACCAAGTATCAAAGACCTGGGCCTTGTGGTTTCAGAGAAGAAGATTTTTAAAGATTTTCCCTATATAAGCCTAATTAAAATCAAAGGGCCCCAGGGCGGGGGAAAATTTTTGGCCTCAGCACTACAATTTGAACAATCTTGGTAGGGGTCAACTAGATGAAGGGTCATACCAAATATCAAAGACCTGGGCCTTGCGGTTTCAGAGAAGAAGATTTTTAAAGATTTTCCCTATATAAGCCCATGTAAAACCAAAGGGCCCCAGGGCGGGGGCGGCCCCAGCACTATAATTTGAACAATCTTGGTAAGGGTCCACTAGATGAAGCTTCATACCAAATATCAAAGAACTGGGCCTTGCGGTTTCAGAGAAGAAGATTTTTAAAGATTTTCCATATATAAGCCCATGTAAAACCAAAGGGCCCCGGGGCGGGGGCATTTTTGGCCCCAGCACTATAATTTGAACAATCTTTGTAGGGGTCCACTAGATGAAGCTCCATACCAAATATCAAAGACCTGGGCCTTGCAGTTTCAGAGAAGAAGATTTTTAAAGATTTTCCCTATATAAGCCTATGTAAAACCAAAGGGCCCCGGGGCGGGGGCATTTTTGGCCCCGCAATATTTTTTTAAACAATCTTGGTAGGGGTCCACTAGATGAAGCTTCATACCAAATAGCAAAGACCTGGGCCTTGCAGTTTCAGAGAAGAAGATTTTTAAAGATTTTCCCTATATAAGCCCATGTAAAACCTAAGGGCCCCGGGGCGGGGGCATTTTTTGCCCCAGCACTATAATTTGAACAATCTTGCTAGGGGTCTACTAGATGAAGCTTCATACTAAGTATCAAAGACCTGGGCCTTGTGGTTTCAGAGAAGAAGATTTTTAAAGATTTTCCCTATATAAGCCTATGTAAAACCAAAGGGCCCCGGGGCGGGGGCATTTTTGGCCCCAGCACTATAATTTGAACAATCTTGGTAGGGGTCCACTAGATGAAGCTCCATACCAAATATCAAAGACCTGGGCCTCGTGGTTTCAGAGAAGAAGAATTTTTAAGCTATCGGTGAAAAAAATCTATTTTTGGCTCCTGTGACCTATATGTGCAATGGACCGGAACCATTTGAACAACTTTGAAAGGGGACCACCTAAGGATCATTCCTGTGAAGTTTGGTCAAAATCAGATCAGTGGTTTAGGAGGAGATGTCGTTTGAAGAAAAAGTTTACGGACGCACGCACCCACGCACGCACTGACGACGGACGAAAAGTGATCACAAAAGCTCACCTTGTCACTACGTGACAGGTAAGCTATAAAAAAACAAGAGGGCCATGATGGCCCTGGATCGCTCACCTGATCCATAGTGTAACAAGTAGGCCCCAGGGAGGGCCATTATTGGCCCCAGGGCTTTAATGTGCATAATGTTGAGGGAGGTCTTAAAAGTGAAGCTTCATACCAAACATCAACAAAGGCTATAATTTGAACAATCTTGGCAAAGGTCCACAAGATGAAGCTACACATCAAATATCAAAGACCTGGGCCTAGCGGTTTCAGAGAAGAAGATTTTTGAAAGATTTTGCCTATATAAGCCTATGTAAAACCAAAGGGCCCCGTGGCGGGGGCATTTTTTGCCCCAGCACTATAATTTGAACAATCTTGGTAGGGGTCCACTAGATGAAGCTTCATACCAAATATCAAAGTCCTGGGCCTTGTGGTTTCAGAAGAAGATTTTTAAAGATTTTCCCTATATAAGCCTATGTAAAACCAAAGGGCACCGGGGCGGGGGCATTTTTGGCCCCAGCACTATAATTTGAACAATCTTGGTAGGGGTCCACCAGATGAATCTTCACACCAAATATCAAAGACCTGGGCCTTGTGGTTTCGGAGAAGAAGATTTTTAAAGATTTTCCCTATGTTAGCCAATGTAAACCAAAGGGCCCCGTGGCGGGGGCATTTTTTGTCCCAGCACTAAAATTTGAACAATCTTGGTAGGGGTCCACTAGATGAAGCTTCATACCAAATATCAAAGTCCTGGGCCTTGTGGTTTCAGAGAAGAAGATTTTTAAAGATTTTCCCTACATAAGACTATGTAAAACCAAAGGGCCCCGGGGCGGGGGCATTTTTGGCCCCAGCACTATCATTTGAACAATCTTGGTAAGGGTCCACTAGATGAAGCTTCATACCAAATATCAAAGACCTGAGCCTTGTGGTTTCAGAGAAGAAGATTTTTAAAGATTTTCCCTATATAAGCCAATGTAAAACCAAAGGGCCCCGGGGCGGGGGCATTTTTTGTCCCAGCACTAAAATTTGAACAATCTTGGTAGGGGTCCACTAGATGAAGCTTCATACCAAATATCAAAGTCATGGGCCTTGTGGTTTCAGAGAAGAAAATTTTTAAAGATTTTCCCTATATAAGCCTATGTAAAACCAAAGGGCGCCGGGGCGGGGTCATTTTTGGCCCCAGCACTATAATTTGAACAATCTTGGTAGGGGTCCACTAGATAAAGCTTCATACCAAATATCAAAGTCCTGGGCCTTGTGGTTTCCGAGAAGAAGATTTTTAAAGATTTTTCCCTATATAAGCCTATGTCAAACCAAAGGGCCCCGGGGAAGGGGCATTTTTGGCCCCAGCACTATAATTTAAACAATCTTGGTAGGGGTCCACTAGATGAAACTTCATACCAAATATCAAAGACATGGGCCTTGTGGTTTCAGAGAAGAAGATTTTTAAAGATTTTCCCTATATAAGCCAATGTAAAACCAAAGGGCCCCGTGGCGGGGGCATTTTTTGTCCCAGCATTAAAATTTGAACAATCTTGGTAGGGGTCCACTAGATGAAGCTTCATACCAAATATCAAAGTCCTGGGTGTTGTGGTTTCAGAGAAGAAGATTTTTAAAGATATATTAGCTTATATAAGTCCCTATATAAGTCTATGTAAAACCAAAGGGCCACGAGGCGGGGGCATTTTTGATCTCAGGGCTAAAATTTGAACAATCTTGGTAGAGATACACTAGCTGAAGCTTCATACCAAATATCAAAGACCCAGGCCTTGTGGTTTCAGAAGATTTTTCAAGATTTTCCCTATATAAGTATATGTAAAACCAAAGGGCAACGGAGCGGGGGCATTTCTGGCCCCATGGCAATAATTTGAACAATCGAGGTAGAGGTCCACAAGATGAAGCTTCATACCAAATATCAAAGACCTGGGCCTTGCAGTTTCAGAGAAGAAGATTTTTAAAGATTTTCCCTATATAAGCCTATGTAAAACCAAAGGGCCCCGGGGCGGGGGCATTTTTGGCCCCGCAATATTTTTTTAAACAATCTTGGTAGGGGTCCACTAGATGAAGCTTCATACCAAATAGCAAAGACCTGGGCCTTGCAGTTTCAGAGAAGAAGATTTTTAAAGATTTTCCCTATATAAGCCCATGTAAAACCTAAGGGCCCCGGGGCGGGGGCATTTTTTGCCCCAGCACTATAATTTGAACAATCTTGCTAGGGGTCTACTAGATGAAGCTTCATACTAAGTATCAAAGACCTGGGCCTTGTGGTTTCAGAGAAGAAGATTTTTAAAGATTTTCCCTATATAAGCCTATGTAAAACCAAAGGGACCCAGAGCAGGGGCATTTTTGGCCCCAGCACTATAATTTGAACAATCTTGGTAGGGGTCCACTAGATCTAGGGTCATACCAAATATCAAAGACCTGGGCCTTGCGGTTTCAGAGAAGAAGATATTTTAAGATTTTCCCCCATATAAGCCCATGTAAAACCAAAGGGCCCCGCAGCGGGGGCATTTTTGGCCCCAGCACTATAATTTGAACAATCTTGGTAGGGGTCCACTAGATGAAGCTTCATACCAAGTATCAAAGACCTGGGCCTTGTGGTTTCAGAGAAGAAGATTTTTAAAGATTTTCCCTATATAAGCCTAATTAAAATCAAAGGGCCCCAGGGCGGGGGAAAATTTTTGGCCTCAGCACTACAATTTGAACAATCTTGGTAGGGGTCAACTAGATGAAGGGTCATACCAAATATCAAAGACCTGGGCCTTGCGGTTTCAGAGAAGAAGATTTTTAAAGATTTTCCCTATATAAGCCCATGTAAAACCAAAGGGCCCCAGGGCAGGGGCGGCCCCAGCACTATAATTTGAACAATCTTGGTAAGGGTCCACTAGATGAAGCTTCATACCAAATATCAAAGAACTGGGCCTTGCGGTTTCAGAGAAGAAGATTTTTAAAGATTTTCCATATATAAGCCCATGTAAAACCAAAGGGCCCCGGGGCGGGGGCATTTTTGGCCCCAGCACTATAATTTGAACAATCTTGGTAGGGGTCCACTAGATGAAGCTCCATACCAAATATCAAAGACCTGGGCCTTGCAGTTTCAGAGAAGAAGATTTTTAAAGATTTTCCCTATATAAGCCTATGTAAAACCAAAGGGCCCCGGGGCGGGGGCATTTTTGGCCCCGCAATATTTTTTTAAACAATCTTGGTAGGGGTCCACTAGATGAAGCTTCATACCAAATAGCAAAGACCTGGGCCTTGCAGTTTCAGAGAAGAAGATTTTTAAAGATTTTCCCTATATAAGCCCATGTAAAACCTAAGGGCCCCGGGGCGGGGGCATTTTTTGCCCCAGCACTATAATTTGAACAATCTTGCTAGGGGTCTACTAGATGAAGCTTCATACTAAGTATCAAAGACCTGGGCCTTGTGGTTTCAGAGAAGAAGATTTTTAAAGATTTTCCCTATATAAGCCTATGTAAAACCAAAGGGCCCCGGGGCGGGGGCATTTTTGGCCCCAGCACTATAATTTGAACAATCTTGGTAGGGGTCCACTAGATGAAGCTCCATACCAAATATCAAAGACCTGGGCCTCGTGGTTTCAGAGAAGAAGAATTTTTAAGCTATCGGTGAAAAAAATCTATTTTTGGCTCCTGTGACCTATATGTGCAATGGACCGGAACCATTTGAACAACTTTGAAAGGGGACCACCTAAGGATCATTCCTGTGAAGTTTGGTCAAAATCAGATCAGTGGTTTAGGAGGAGATGTCGTTTGAAGAAAAAGTTTACGGACGCACGCACCCACGCACGCACTGACGACGGACGAAAAGTGATCACAAAAGCTCACCTTGTCACTACGTGACAGGTAAGCTATAAAAAAACAAGAGGGCCATGATGGCCCTGGATCGCTCACCTGATCCATAGTGTAACAAGTAGGCCCCAGAGAGGGCCATTATTGGCCCCAGGGCTTTAATGTGCATAATGTTGAGGGAGGTCTTAAAAGTGAAGCTTCATACCAAACATCAACAAAGGCTATAATTTGAACAATCTTGGCAAAGGTCCACAAGATGAAGCTACACATCAAATATCAAAGACCTGGGCCTAGCGGTTTCAGAGAAGAAGATTTTTGAAAGATTTTGCCTATATAAGCCTATGTAAAACCAAAGGGCCCCGTGGCGGGGGCATTTTTTGCCCCAGCACTATAATTTGAACAATCTTGGTAGGGGTCCACTAGATGAAGCTTCATACCAAATATCAAAGTCCTGGGCCTTGTGGTTTCAGAAGAAGATTTTTAAAGATTTTCCCTATATAAGCCTATGTAAAACCAAAGGGCACCGGGGCAGGGGCATTTTTGGCCCCAGCACTATAATTTGAACAATCTTGGTAGGGGTCCACCAGATGAATCTTCACACCAAATATCAAAGACCTGGGCCTTGTGGTTTCGGAGAAGAAGATTTTTAAAGATTTTCCCTATGTTAGCCAATGTAAACCAAAGGGCCCCGTGGCGGGGGCATTTTTTGTCCCAGCACTAAAATTTGAACAATCTTGGTAGGGGTCCACTAGATGAAGCTTCATACCAAATATCAAAGTCCTGGGCCTTGTGGTTTCAGAGAAGAAGATTTTTAAAGATTTTCCCTACATAAGACTATGTAAAACCAAAGGGCCCCGGGGCGGGGGCATTTTTGGCCCCAGCACTATCATTTGAACAATCTTGGTAAGGGTCCACTAGATGAAGCTTCATACCAAATATCAAAGACCTGAGCCTTGTGGTTTCAGAGAAGAAGATTTTTAAAGATTTTCCCTATATAAGCCAATGTAAAACCAAAGGGCCCCGGGGCGGGGGCATTTTTTGTCCCAGCACTAAAATTTGAACAATCTTGGTAGGGGTCCACTAGATGAAGCTTCATACCAAATATCAAAGTCATGGGCCTTGTGGTTTCAGAGAAGAAAATTTTTAAAGATTTTCCCTATATAAGCCTATGTAAAACCAAAGGGCGCCGGGGCGGGGTCATTTTTGGCCCCAGCACTATAATTTGAACAATCTTGGTAGGGGTCCACTAGATAAAGCTTCATACCAAATATCAAAGTCCTGGGCCTTGTGGTTTCCGAGAAGAAGATTTTTAAAGATTTTTCCCTATATAAGCCTATGTCAAACCAAAGGGCCCCGGGGAAGGGGCATTTTTGGCCCCAGCACTATAATTTAAACAATCTTGGTAGGGGTCCACTAGATGAAACTTCATACCAAATATCAAAGACATGGGCCTTGTGGTTTCAGAGAAGAAGATTTTTAAAGATTTTCCCTATATAAGCCAATGTAAAACCAAAGGGCCCCGTGGCGGGGGCATTTTTTGTCCCAGCATTAAAATTTGAACAATCTTGGTAGGGGTCCACTAGATGAAGCTTCATACCAAATATCAAAGTCCTGGGTGTTGTGGTTTCAGAGAAGAAGATTTTTAAAGATTTTCCCTATATAAGCCTATGTAAAACCAAAGGGCCCCGTGGCGGGGGCATTTTTGGCCCCAGCACTATAATTTGAACAATCTTGGTAGGGGTCCACCAGATGAAGCTTCATACCAAATATCAACGACCTGGGCCTCGCAGTTTCAGAGAAGATTTTTAAAGATTTTCCCTATATAAGCCCATGTAAAACCAAAGGGCCCCGGGGCGGGGGCATTTTCGGCCTCAGGACTATAATTTGGACAATCTTGGTAGGGGTCCACTAGATGAAGCTTCATACCAAATATCAAAGACCTGGGCCTTGCGGTTTCAGAAAAGAAAATTTTTAAAGATTTTCCCTATATAAGCCTATGTAAAACCAAAGGGCCCCGGGGCGGGGGCATTTTCTGCCCCAGCACTATGATTTGAACAATCTTGGTATGGGTCCACTAGATGAAGCTTCATACCAAATATCAAAGACCTGGGCCTTGTGGTTTCAAAGAAGATTTTTGAAGATTTTCCCTATATAAGCCAATGTAAAACCAAAGGGCCCCGTGGCGGGGGCATTTTTTGTCCCAGCACTAAAAGTTGAACAATCTTGGTAGGGGTCCACTAGATGAAGCTTCATACCAAATATCAAAGTCCTGGGCCTTGCGGTTTCAGAGAAGAAGATTTTTAAAGATTTTCCCTATATAAGCCTATGTAAAACCAAAGGGCCCCGGGGCGGGGGCATTTTTGGCCCCAGCACTATAATTTGAACAATCTTGGTAGGGGTCCACTAGATGAAGCTTCATACCAAATATCAAAGACCTGGGCCTTGTGGTTTCAGAGAAGAAGATTTTTAAAGATTTTCCCTATATAGGTCTATGTAAAACCAAAGGGCCCCGGGGCGGGGGCATTTTTGGCCCCAGCACTATAATTTGAACAATCTTGGTAGGGGTCCACTAGATGAAGCTTCATACCAAATATCAAAGACCTGGGCCTTGTGGTTTCAGAGAAGAAGATTTTTAAAGATTTTCCCTATATAAGCCAATGTAAAACCAAAGGGCCCCGTGGCGGGGGCATTTTTTGACCCAGCACTAAAAGTTGAACAATCTTGGTAGGGGTCCACTAGATGAAGCTTCATACCAAATATCAAAGTCCTGGGCCTTGTGGTTTCAGAGAAGAAGATTTTTAAAGATTTTCCCTATATAAGCCTATGTAAAACCAAAGGGCCCCGTGGCGGGGGCATTTTTGGCCCCAGCACTATAATTTGAACAATCTTGGTAGGGGTCCACTAGATGAAGCTTCATACCAAATATCAACGACCTGGGCCTCGCAGTTTCAGAGAAGATTTTTAAAGATTTTCCCTATATAAGCCCATGTAAAACCAAAGGGCCCCGGGGCGGGGGCATTTTCGGCCTCAGGACTATAATTTGGACAATCTTGGTAGGGGTCCACTAGATGAAGCTTCATTCCAAATATCAAAGACCTGGGCCTTGCGGTTTCAGAGAAGAAAATTTTTAAAGATTTTCCCTATACAAGCCTATGTAAAACCAAAGGGCCCCGGGGCGGGGGCATTTTCTGCCCCAGCACTATGATTTGAACAATCTTGGTACAGGTCCACTAGATGAAGCTTCATACCAAATATCAAAGACCTGGGTCTTGTGGTTTCAGAGAAGAAGATTTTTGAAGATTTTCCCTATATAAGCCAATGTAAAACCAAAGGGCCCCGTGGCGGGGGCATTTTTTGTCCCAGCACTAAAAGTTGAACAATCTTGGTAGGGGTCCACTAGATGAAGCTTCATACCAAATATCAAAGTCATGGGCCTTGTGGTTTCAGAGAAGAAGATTTTTAAAGATTTTCCCTATATAAGCCTATGTAAAACCAAAGGGCCCCGGGGCGGGGGCATTTTTGGCCCCAGCACTATAATTTGAACAATCTTGGTAGGGGTCCACTAGATGAAGCTTCATACCAAATATCAAAGACCTGGGCCTTGTGGTTTCAGAGAAGAAGATTTTTAAAGATTTTCCCTATATAAGCCAATGTAAAACCAAAGGGCCCCGTGGCGGGGGCATTTTTTGTCCCAGCACTAAAAGTTGAACAATCTTGGTAGGGGTCCACTAGATGAAGCTTCATACCAAATATCAAAGTCCTGGGCCTTGTGGTTTCAGAGAAGAAGATTTTTAAAGATTTTCCCTATATAAGCCTATGTAAAACCAAAGGGCCCCGTGGCGGGGGCGTTTTTGGCCCCAGCACTATAATTTGAACAATCTTGGTAGGGGTCCACTAGATGAAGCTTCATACCAAATATCAACGACCTGGGCCTCGCAGTTTCAGAGAAGATTTTTAAAGATTTTCCCTATATAAGCCCATGTAAAACCAAAGGGCCCCGGGGCGGGGGCATTTTCGGCCTCAGGACTATAATTTGGACAATCTTGGTAGGGGTCCACTAGATGAAGCTTCATACCAAATATCAAAGACCTGGGCCTTGCGGTTTCAGAGAAGAAAATTTTTAAAGATTTTCCCTATATAAGCCTATGTAAATCCAAAGGGCCCCGGGGCGGGGGCATTTTCTGCCCCAGCACTATGATTTGAACAATCTTGGTACGGGTCCACTAGATGAAGCTTCATACCAAATATCAAAGACCTGGGCCTTGTGGTTTGAGAGAAGAAGATTTTTGAAGATTTTCCCTATATAAGCCAATGTAAAACCAAAGGGCCCCGTGGCGGGGGCATTTTTTGTCCCAGCACTAAAAGTTGAACAATCTTGGTAGGGGTCCACTAGATGAAGCTTCATACCAAATATCAACGACCTGGGCCTCGCAGTTTCAGAGAAGATTTTTAAAGATTTTCCCTATATAAGCCCATGTAAAACCAAAGGGCCCCGGGGCGGGGGCATTTTCGGCCTCAGGACTATAATTTGGACAATCTTGGTAGGGGTCCACTAGATGAAGCTTCATACCAAATATCGAAGACCTGGGCCTTGCTGTTTCAGAGAAGAAGATTTTTAAAGATTTTCCCTATATAAGCCCATGTAAAACCAAAGGGCCCCGGGGCGGGGGCATTTTTGGCCCCAGCACTTTAATTTGAACAATCTTGGTAGGGGTCCACTAGATGAAGCTTCATACCAAATAGCAAAGACCTGGGCCTTGCAGTTTCAGAGAAGAAGAGTTTTAAAGATTTTCACAATATAAGCCCATGTAAAACCAAAGGGCACCGGGGCGGGGGCATTTTTGGCCCCAGCACTATAATTTGAACAATCTTGGTAGGGGTCACTAGATGAACCTTCATACCAAATATCAATGACCTGGGCCTTGCAGTTTCAGAGAAGAAGATTTTTAAAGATTTTCCCTATATAAGCCCATGTAAAACCAAAGGGCCCCGGGGCGGGGGCATTTTTGGCCCCAGCACTATAATTTGAACAATCTTGGTAGGGGTCTACTTGATGAAGCTTCATACCAAATATCAAAGACCTGGGCCTTGCCGTTTCAGAGAAGAAGATTTTTAAAGATTTTCCCTATATAAGCCAATGTAAAACCAAAGGGCCCCAGGGCGGGGGCATTTTTGGCCCAAGCACTATAATTTGAACAATCTTGGTAAGGGTCCACTAGATGAAGCTTCATACCAAATATCAAAGTCCTGGGCCTTGTGGTTTCAGAGAAGAAGATTTTTAAAGATTTTCCCTATATAAGCCTATGTAAAACCAAAGGGCCCCAGGGCGGGGGCATTTTTGGCCCCAGCACTATAATTTGAACAATCTTGGTAGGGGTCCACTAGATGAAGCTTCATACCAAATATCAAAGAACTGGGCCTTTTGGTTTCAGAGAAGAAGATTTTTTAAGTTTTTGGTGAAAAAAATCTGTTTTTGGCTCCTGTGACCTAGATGTGCAACGGACTGGAACCATTTGAACAACTTTGAAAGGGGACCACCCAAGGATCATTCATGTAAAGTTTGGTCAAAATCCGATCAGTGGTTTAGGAGGAGATGTCGTTTAAAGAAATTGTTTACGCACGCATGCACGGACGGACGCACGGACGGACGCACACACGCACGCACGACGGACAAAAAGTGATCCCAAAAGCTCACCTCGTCACTACGTGACGGTGAGCTAAAAAATGCACAGGTATTTCGTCAAATTCCTCTGAGTATTTCCGCATAACTTGGCGAGAAAATATTGCCTCCAGGTACGATATTATGACGCGGAATAATTTCGCAAAACCTCGCGTACCGCATACTTAGCGCGGACTTTGCGAGTGTTTTCGAGGAGTGTCTGCCGAATATATACATCTACTCGGAACAATTCAGAGTGTTTTGGAAAGGGCTCGAAACGCCGAGATTCTGAATAAAGAGTTTTTTTTGGTTCTTATACCTGAGCTGTACTGTACATGTTGGTCAAAGTCAGTAATAAGTAAAACCCATAAAATGCCAATCACGACAATTGTCGTCTGCTTTGTCGCCTACTGGTTACCTTAAAAGTATTATTTTGCAAACAGTTTGCCTGTATGCAAAAATATTTTTAAAAAGTTTGCAAAAATTCAGCACACGACATAAGCAGACAACATTTTCAGATGTAGTTTTTCTCAGCATCTTAAAGGTTAACAGCACTGGTCCATCATGAAGGCTCTGCATATGAGGTTTTGGTAGCCTAGAAATGGTGGGTGTTGATAAACAGAACTACATACATATTCTAATCACTTTTCAGCGAAGTGTGAAAAGTAGGTCAAGTCAGTAATGGTCAACTGTTTGAGATGTCATGGAGATTTGATTGGCTGAATTGAGGTTAAACGGGGTGTCAGGAGAGATACCTCAAAATACTATAGCACACAAACGTGTGGTTCTAAATGACACACCTTCTTTACCTCATGTATAATTTTACCAAGAACACCACAACTTCTTTACAACACTATTTATGGGGTCCCAAGCAGAAACCCTGCTAGTGAACAACCGTGTCATATCCAAACAAAAAATGTATAGACTATACAAAAAAATAAGGAACTGGCTGCTGACAACCGGTTGTCACCAGCCTGTGAGGCTGCTGACAACCGGTTGTCACTAGCATGTGAGGCTGCTGACAACCGGCTGATATAAAACTTGTTTACAATGATTGTTTTATTTGACATTATGTGAAAATTGAATTTTTAAGCTATATTTGCTGCCCTTTCACAAATTGGGGCTGATACTAGCTGCCTGGAGAATTAATTAACGGATTCAAGCAAATACTTGATGTTCTGAAGGACATGGTTTTCAGTCTGCAACTGCGGTGTTTGTTTGTTTGACAATTATTTCTGAAATGGCCTCTTGTGTCAAATTCAGGTTTTATACAGCTGGTTGTCAGCAGCCTCACAGGCTAGTGACAACCGGTTGTCAGTAGCCTCACAGGCTGCTGACAACCGGTTGTCTGTAGCTTCACAGGCTAGTGACAACCGGTTGTCAGTAGCCGTCGCCATTTATTTAGGAACTGGCTGCTGACAACCGGTTGTCACCAGCCTGTGAGGCTGCTGACAACCGGTTGTCACTAGCCTGTGATGTTTTATTTGACATTATGTGAAAATTGAATTTTTAAGCTATATTTGCTGACCTTTCACAAATTGGGGCTGATACTAGCTGCCTGGAGAATTAATTAACGGATTCAAGCAAATACTTGATGTTCTGAAGGACATGGTTTTCAGTCTGCAACTGCGGTGTTTGTTTGTTTGACAATTATTTCTGAAATGGCCTCTTGTGTCAAATTCAGGTTTTGGATGGAAAAGCACATGTATTTGCCAATTTAAAAAACCTTAACAACCATCATCAATCAGACTACCAGTACATGTAGCTATCAGTTTGCTTCAAAGTGAAAGCATGGGTGGCCAATGGTGGATTGCGTATCTCTCAGTGTAGGCTGGAAAAATGGTTATGAATTTTGACTTAAGACTTTCATTATACTGATTAATGGGCTGAGTCAAATATTTGACCACCCTAGCTGTTACTCCGATAACAAACTGATGACCCCCCGGGGGTATGCCCTCTAAGAAACCACTCAGATCCCAACCCTGAACCACATAATTATGATATTGTTTCTTATGAAAAGACACAGTCACTGACACCATATCCTCATATTCCAAAGGAATGAAACATTAGACCAAAATTTTGTCAAAAAGGGACCACAGTAACTGTTAGATGACTTAATTTGAAATTTTGGGATATGATAAAATACAGTAATGAGTCTGGATTTAGAATTTTGTAAAAGGGTTTCAAAAGTCCCTTTGCCTTGTGTCCCACAGGTCATGCACCCCAGGGTTTTCACTAAAAATTTTCTTAAAAGGCCAGTCATAAGTTTTAGGCGGCCAAATTCTACTATTTCATAAGAGTTTAATTAACAAAAGTTACATTTGAGGCGACCACAAAATCAATTGAGGCAGTCATTTTGGCCTCTTGCCGCCTCTTAATGAAAACCCTGGCACCCTACCCCAAATCCAATTCATAAGTTTGTTTGTCTGATTGGTGTTTATCGTCCCCGCGAACACTATTTGGGTCATTTTGGAGATTCTGCTTCCAATTTTGTGGGACTTTAACCCAACACTGAGATGAAAAGACAACTCAGGCCCTGCCACCCGATGAAACCAATATGTCTTATATGCACTGGACGGTCTAACTAGCACCACTTTGCCTGGGCACCGGCAGGTTTAGTCTGTCTATGCGGTAAACCAGTACTCAAGTGTGGTCGGTTTCAGCTCTGCGTGGAAGCATCGTGCAGCCTAATCTATTTCTCCAAGCCGATGGGCGGGGTCCGCCATTTCATAAGAGGCTTACTACATGTATCCCAGATCCCCACCCCTAAACCATGAATATTCTTAAGAAACAGTGAAAGACACATTCAGAAATTGGTATGTCCCACATCTCTAGTTCAAGACCACTAGCATTTCAGTTCTTTCATGCCAGTGAGTCCTCATCATTGATCTCTTTCTATATTGTTTGCGGGTCATTCTGGAGATGTTTGTTCCTATTTTGTGGGACTTTTAACCAGCCTTGAGATGGCTTAGACCTTCTTAGCAGTTTACGAGGACTGTTCAAATATGAATGCAAGTAGAACGTTTTCTCTTGCACTAATGTGAAAAATCACCTGGAAATAAATAGCACAGCGCAGAAAAACACTTTACCTATACATTGATACCAAACCTGTTAAAATCCGTACACTTTAGCCATGTATATTGTTCGATAAACACTGTCTACTCTTGTATACTAATACAAAGCATGGTTGGAAGAAGGTCAGAGTACGCCGTTGAAATACGGTCCTATATTAAGAATCGTTGTATTCTTGGTATACGGTGCAAAGACATTTTTGATGAAATATGTTTGGTTTATGGGCATAATGAAATGTCTTTTCCGACAGTTTTTCGTTGGTGTAAGAAATTCAGCTGTGGGCTAGGCTCAACAGAAGATGCACCACATGATCGTCGGCCGAAAAGAGCAACATCTGCCAAGATGGTTGCTAGAGTGAAAGAAATAGTTGCTACCGATGCACGATACACCACTAGGCAAATAGCTAGTATGGTTGGCATCTCATTAGGAGCAGCTCATACAATTCTGAAACGAGATTTGAAAATGAGAAAGATCTGTGCTAGATGGATTCCCCATCTGTTGACAGATGAGCAGAAAAAGACACACGTTCAGTGCGCCAAGAAGTTGCTTAAAAAGTTTCCAAATTACAATGCACGGTCATTCGCTAATGTCGTCACAGGTGACGAGACATGGGTTCACTTTTTTGAGCCAAAACGAAAGATTCAGAACAAAATATGGGCAACAAAGTATTGCAAAAGACCATGCATTGCAAAGCGGACCATGAGCGTCAAGAAGGTAATGTATGCCATATTCTTTTCAAATCAGGGCCCTGCTATCTAAAGGCAAATCTGTAAATGCGAAGTTTTACAAGAATAAAGTTCTTCGAAAATTGAAGAAATATTTCAAAGAACGAAGACCCGCAACTGGTTTGGCCAATGTCAGATTGCTACATGACAATGCGTCATCGCACAAGGCGTTCATTCCATATACATGTATGGTACATTGTATATTTACTTTTTTATTTGATTTTGCATTAAAGACATGTATATAAAAACCTGTGACTTTACAATTTTTATAGCATTTTCTGCATTCAAGCGCAGATACTCATACCCATGAGTCTCATATCAGAGCTTTTAAGGAAAATCATCCATTATTTAACAGTCTCTAATCATTGACAAATTCGTTATTGTACAATTCTGCACTTGATAGAGCAATGTTGTCGGTTTACGCAAAGAAGGGCAGTTCAAATATTTAGCAAATAAAGTGATACTTGTATATTTTAGCATAATTTGGCAGCATGCAATCCTAAGTTCTTATCAATATTTTTCTACAGCTTAACAATTATATGACTCAACGTTAAGTTAATCAATTATTAAAAGATCATAAACCCCCAGTTAGTAAATAGTTCTTCCAGGCCTTGGCTGATATGGAATTACCCCACCCACCCAGACCTCACCATTAATTTTTAACTAAATTAAAAACATCAAATGATAATTTTTGGACTTCTTTTTATCCATATCTATGTGGTTAAATTAAGATCACCTACCAGCAGATACTAGTTGCTGCAGATTTATATTTGTTGAACATCAGTATGCATTTTTTGCTAAATATATTGTACATGTAGATTGCAATTAGCAATACTGACCCATAAAGATGCTAAGAAACACCCCCAGAAAGGCTTATAGGAAAGATAATGTCATTTAAAGTATATCAATTAAGAAAAAAAGATAAGAAACTATTAAATTCAGGTTTTATACAGCTGGTTGTCAGCAGCCTCACAGGCTAGTGACAACCAGTTGTCAGTAGCCTCACAGGCTGCTGACAACCGGTGTCCCAGTTTATCTTGACCCCTGGGTAGCTTTACCCCCGGGGGTAAGGATATCCCGGGATATCTTTACCCCCGGGGGTAAGGATATCCCGGGATATCTTTACCCCCACCCTGGATATCTTCACCCCCGGGGGTAAAGCTAAACTGGCCAGGATATCTTTACCCCCGGGGGGTAAAGCTAAACTGGCCAGGATATCTTTACCCCCACCCCAACTTTTGGGTATAAACTATTTTCTTAATACCCAATTTCGTCTTATATGTAAGAGAAGCAAGATAGAGGACTCTATGTTTCACTGTAACATTTTTCGTTTCAATCATGACTCAGACTAATAGAACTACCCTTACTAAGAAATATGACCACATTATAGAGGCAAATGATTATTTAATAACTTCTTTTTGTATAGTTTCTTATTCAAAATGTCCCTTATGACAATCTTTCATAATCTTGCATTAGCCCTGTCAGTTGTGAAATGGGTGGTGGGGGTGAGTGGAAAGGCGGGGGTAAAGATATCCTGGCTGGGATATCTTTACCCCCGGGGGTAAAGCATAACTGGCCAGGATATCTTTACCCCCACCCCAACTTTTGGGTATAAACTATTTTCTAAATGCCCAATTTCTTCTTATATGTAAAAGAAGCAAGATAGTGGACTCGATGTTTCACTTTAACATTTTTCGTTTCAATCGTGACTCGGACTATTAGAACTACCCTTAGTAAGAAATATGACCATATTATAGAGGCGAATGATTATTTAATAACTTCTTTTTGTATATTTTCTTATTCAAAATGTCCCTTATGACAATCTTTCATAATCTTGCATTATCCCTGTCAGTTGTGAAATGGGTGGTGGGGGTGAGTGGAAAGGTGGGGGTAAAGATATCTTTACCCCCGGGGGTAAAGCTAAACTGGCCAGGATATCTTTACCCCCACCCCAACTTTTGGGTATAAACTATTTTCTAAATGCCCAATTTCTTCTTATATGTAAGAGAAGCAAGATAGTGGACTCGATGTTTCACTTTAACATTTTTGTTTCAATTGTGACTCGGACTATTAGAACTACCCTTAGTAAGAAATATGACCATATTATAGAGGCAAATAATTATTTAATAACTTCTTTTTGTATATTTTCTTATTCAAAATGTCCCTTATGACAATCTTTCATAATCTTGCATTATCCCTGTCAGTTGTGAAATGGGTGGTGGGGGTGAGTGGAAAGGCTGGGGTAAAGATAAATGCTGGACGGGTGGGGGTCAAGCTACCCCAGCCAGGATATTTTGCCCCCCCCCCCCCCCCCCCCCCCCCGGGTGAAGGTATCCCAGCTGGGATATCTTTACCCCCACCCATGAGCAATGGTAGAGGTGTGAAATCCTGATTCATGCAAGCTGTTATGTCAACCATAGACCATTGGACATCAGT